>CAUYSK010034836.1:0-32384 GCA_963575035.1 Avahi laniger | reverse complement strand
TTATTTTTTTGAGACAGAGTCTCACTTCGTTGCCCTGGCTAGAGTGAGTGCCGTGGCGTCATCCTAGCTCACAGCAACCTCAGACTCCTGGGCTCAAGCGATCCTCCTGCCTCAGCCTCCCAAGTAGCTGGGACTACAGGCATGAGCCACCATGCCCGGCTAATTTTTTCTATATATTTTTAGTTGTCCGATTAATTTCTTTCTATTTTTAGTAGAGACGGGATCTCGCTCTTGCTCAGGCTGGTCTCGAACTCCTGAGCTCAAATGATCCTCCCGCCTCGGCCTCCCAGAGAGCTAGGATTACAGGCATGAGCCACCGCGCCCGGCCAAATGAACATTCTGTAAATGAATATAAAGGAAATAGTTTCCCTCTCTTCCTTGTACCCCACTGTTTATTGCCCTTCTTGGAGGCAGCCTTTGCTACATTCTTGGATAGATTTTGATTGTTAGTGCATAGATAGACAAGCCAATGGATGTACATATAGATATAATCTTTCTACACACATGTGATATATCTTTAGGATACATTACTAGGAGAAATTGTTGATCGAAGGCTTTGTGCATTTATAATGCTTACATGGCTAAATTGCCCTCTGACTATTTAGACATATAATCATTATAAATATATATGTGTGTGTGTGTGTGTGTGTGTGTGTGTATATCTCCTTTTTCTCTGTATCCTTTCTCTCACTCTCTTCCTTCAAACATACACACACACATACATATTCTTACCAGCAATGCCTATATTCTTCAGCAACACTTAATTTGTTTTGATCATTCATAATTTGATAGGCAAAAATATTTCAGTATAGTTTCAATGAATACTTCCATTAGGAGTGATAGTAAGCATCTTTTAAGAGTCATTTTCACTTTTTTCTGTGAACTGTCTTTTCGTATCCTTTATTTTTTGTTTGCATGAATTTAAGGGATAGAGGTGAAGTTCTGTTGCGTGGATATGTTGCATAATGGTGAAGTATGCGCTTTAAGTTCCTTTATTCGTTTTTCATTGGACTCAGTCTTTTTCTTACTGGTATTTAAATACATTAGGGAAATAAGACCTTTGCCTATAATCTCAGTTATGTATTTTTTTCAGTTTTCTATTTACCTTTTGACTTTTTTGTATGAATTTTAATATGCAGGCATTTAAAACTGTTTTGTAACCAAATCACTCTAAGATTATAAAACATAGAATTTTCTATATACAAAATTCCTATGTGTATTTTGACGGGTTTTGTGTTTAGAACATTGCATTTTAAGAGAATTTTTTCTTCTTTTCTACTGAAATTATTATCTTTTACTGTAAAGGCATATAATAAAAATATCTCTAAAAGGGTTAGGGGAAGACCAGTACAAATTATAGAAATGGATTGTGTTAAAGAACACACAATCTCTAAGACTTGAGCAAGGCTTGGTGAATAGAGATAAATGATTTTAATGAGCACGTTAATTGTATGCCTATAAATGGAGGCTTCTAAAGAACCTAAAATTAGTCCTTCTCTTGATTGTTTTCTTTTAAAGACAATCTTAGTTTAGGGGGAACCTGTGTGAGGTAGTCTGGAACTGGCTTTAGAAATATCCCATTCGCATAGCCAATTGCTTTTTAGCATTCTGGGCATATCTGTTATATATGACAGGTGTATCTTGCCCTGCCCAACAGCACCAAGTTACATTCTTAATGTAAGTTTAGAGAAATGTTTTATTAATGACCTTATTTGCATTATTGATATGTGTATGCATGTGTATACATACATACACACACACTCTCACACACATATATATTTTTCTCTAAACGACAATGCTGAACATCAGCAATTTCTAAAATATTTCCTAAAAACAAGTAGAGTGCAATCCAATGAAGTTTCTCTACATAGCTTGTAGAACTTCAAACAACTATGTATTATATTTGTAAATATTTCAATGACATCACTGGGAGAAATTTTGGTTTATGAAAAGTTGTAGAAATGTGCTTAAAAAGCATTTACATGATTATAAAAAGAGTTTCTCGGTGATTAAAAATGGTTAAAGAAAGGTGAGGGGCTGGTTCTCTTTCTTGGCTTTTTCTCAGCCCCTCTCAGAAGTCTCTGGTTTGTCTTACTAAGTGGCTACCTACGGCTTTATTCAACACGTGTAAGTTAAGACTGTCAGGGCTGGTTTCTTTGAGTGAACGCTGCTGAGCTGCTCTTTTCCCAGTAAATATAGAATCTAATTTTTTTTATGTTAAAGCAGACAAAGATTCCCTTTGAAACATGTAGTCTGAGCACCAAACACTGGATCCATTGTCTCTGAAATAAGTTGCCACATTCAGTCTTGAGAAATGGTGACCAATTTGCTTGTATTCAAGAACCATAGAAATTTTACACATCTAGAAAAGTGTTGCACAGCTGAGTTTTCAATAATGCTAACACTGCATGAACGAGTGTGACTTAACACTGTGATGGGTACGGTATTATACCCTGACTGTTATGTGCCTGCCACTCACGGATCAGCTTTGGACTGCTCATGACACATTATTTATTGCTTATCATAATAATGCAATTTTATTATAATAAACCCAATGACTTCAAATGAAAGTAGAAAGGATTCCTGTGCATGTTTCGTTTTGCATATGAGTGTATAGAATTAGATTATATCTGCCTTACACATTCTGAATATAGTGTGATATTCAAAATTAGGGATTGCCTTGTGTGAGTTTCTCCAGAAGCAGACACATCGAGGATTTATGTGCAAATGATATTAGTGAATTGCTCCCAGGGTCCGGTACCAATAGTTGTTTGTTGCAAGGATTATTGATTAATTCTAATGAAATGCTTTTTAATAATTAAAATAATTTGTTAGTGATTCTGGTACATTTTCTTTTTAAAAGAATCCTTAGTAGGTAAATGATTCTGATCAGATAGTCACTTAGTCAGGGGCTACACTATAGGAAATCTTACTCCTTACTTATTTCTGAAATATTCCACACATGCTTCTGTCTCAGAGACTTCATATTCATTTTTTCTGCCAAGTTCTCACCCCACAGATGGATTTTTGGTTAAAAGCATAACTTTGCAATTGAGACATTTGGCTTTTTCACCTGGATCCAGCCTTGCCATCACTGTCTAGATGTTGTGTACCCCTTAATGTGATGCACAATGAAGTACACAGCATCCTCATGAAGTATTCTTGCCCAAAATGATTTAAACAGAATCTGATCAGACCTTTCGCTAACTTCCAGTTGACAGTACACATCTTATTGTTTTAGGCAGTTGATGTTCCTTTGGAACATTGGGTTAACCCACGCATTTATCACTTGCTTTGCTCATCATCCCTCCTTGTATCTCAGCTCTTCCATTTGGAATCATTTTCCTTCTAGAAATATATCCTTTAGCATGGTGCTGACCTATAGGGTAACCACTCATCCTGTGGATACTGAGCACATGAAATAATACTAGTCTGAATGGAGATTTACTACAAGCATAAAGTACATATTGGGTTTCAAAGACCTAGCACAAAAAATATAAAATATCTCATTAATGATTTTATATTAATTATATGTTGAAATGATAGTATTTTGAATATATTAGATTAAGAAGACTTACTAAAATTAATTTTACCTGGGTTTTTTTGACTTTAAAAAATGTGGCCATTAGAATATTGACATTTACATATTTCTCCTATTATATTTCTATCAGACAATTCTGTCTTAGAATTTTCTTTAATGATGGCAAATTCTCAATTTTTGTTTTGTCTGAAAATGTCTTTATTTTGTACTTGTTCTTTTTTTTTTTGAGACAGTCTCACTCCACTGCCCTGAATAGAGTGCCATGACATCAGCCTAGCTCACGCAACCTCAAACTCCTGGGCTCAAGCGATCCTTCTGCCTCAGCCTCCCGAGTAACTGGGATTACAGGCATGCGCCACCATGCCTGGCTAATTTTTTTCTATATATTTTTAGCTGTTTGGCTAATTTTTTTCTATATATTTTTAGCTGTTTGGCTAATTTCTTTCTATTTTTAGTAGAGACAGAGTCTTGCTCTTGCTCAGGCTGGTCTCGAACTCCTGAGCTCAAATGATCCACCCACGGAGGCCTCCCAGACTGCTAGGATTACAGGCGTGAGCCACCGTGTCTGGCCCTTGTACTTGTTCTTGAAGTCTTTTTTCATTGAGTATACTGTGCTAGATTATTTTCTCTCATCATATTGAGGGTATTATGTTACTGTCTTTCACTTCCATTTTTGCTGATAAGACATTAGTTAACTTTGTCACTTCTGTGACATTACTTTGTCTTTCCACTCTGTTTGAAAATCTACTCCTGTTCTTTAATGTTCTGATATTTCATTATGAGAAATCTAGGTATGCAGTTATTATTATGTATACTGCTTTCAATTCACTGGAACTGTATACTGATTTGTTCTGTCAGTTTTAGGAAATTACTAGTCATTATTTCTTCAGATATTACCTCTTCCCCATTCTATTTCTCCCCTCTTTCTGAAACTCCAATTGCATGTATGTTAGACTTTTACTTTATCTTTTGCGTCTTAATCTCCCTTTCACTTTTTTTGGTTTTTTTGCCTGTCTAAGGAGCAGGCTGAATTAATTCTTCATAACTACCTAACGTTTTGTTAATACTTTTATCTGTGTCTAATCTTCTGGTTCAATTCCTTCATGGAATTTGTTTCATTTCAATGACTTTATTTTATTTTTGTTACTAGAAGCACAGTTTGATTCTCTTTCAAATTTGCTTAGTTTTACAATGTCTTGCTCTTTAATAAAATTTTAAATACTTTATTTCATTGAATATTTTAAATTAATACACTTTTTCATAGTCTATGCCTAATAATCCTAACATCTGAACTCTTTGCAGGTCTGATTTTGTTGTCTATTATTATTGTGGGCTTTCTCGTATGGTAACTTCTTTCCTTGTATATTTTGTGATTGTTTTTGACTGTAAGCTGTTCATAGTCTTCAGAAATTCTTTTGGTAGGAATTCTTTGAGGACTGTGTTAAGGGTTGGTTCATTGAAAAAGAATTTACATTCGCTTCTTCCGGAAGCCTAGGGGCACTGAAAACCCATGAGGACAACTTCAAATTCTCAGCTTCAGGTTTGTTGGATCGTCTAGTTAGTGAAAATTTCAAAGTCCTGAGAAGGTAGGTTTGTGGGATAAATTTGCATACCTCTGTATTCATCTTCAAAGTTTCAAACGGGCAATTTTCTCTGCTGTCCGCTTGGTGTGTGAGGTTAGTTTAGTTCTGCTCATCTTACACTGATATATGTGTAGCCCTCTGGGAACCTATTTGTTATTCATGCAGTCTGCCATGAGATTGCCTGTCTTAGGTGAGCTTTGCCTTCTTCCTCTGCAACCTGTGAGCCTGTGAAAACAACAGTCAAGGTCACCTGGATTCAGAAAATGCCTCAAAACAAAGCCAGATTGAGTTCTCCACTTATTCTTTCAGGTTTTTTGTTCTCTTTAAATTTTTGTTTTCCAAAGATTGTCCGTTTTCTTGTCAGTTTTTGGACACACTTGAAGCTCTGACTCGAGGGGGAGAGGGAAGAAAAGAAACATATGTAACCTAAACATCTGTACCCCCATAATATGCTGTAATAAAAAAATAAGTTTTAAGAAATACATATTTTATCTAGTATTTTTAGTCATTTTCACCAGGAGGGTCAATCATGGTTTTTAGTCCATCAAGATACCACAAATGGTGGTCTAATGTTTGCTTTGAATGAAATTTTAAAATTATTAATGTCTTTACAACAGGGTTTATAGTTGTTTTCTATGCTGTTTTCCATGTTATGTTGTGTATACTGACACCAGTGCCTTTCTATTTTGAGTTTTGACTTCTTGGATCCTCTTTCAACTACTTTAGCTGTAGAATGTAGTTCAGAACACTTCTATCAAGGATACATTTGTGGCATTCTGGCTGTATCCTTGCATGAGAAGTTTTTTTCAGTTGCTTTTGTTTGTGAACAAAAAATTGACTAAGTTTAGAATTTTGGTTCACTATGTTTTTTTCCCTCAAAATGTTACAGACATGCCTCCATTTTCTTGTTGAATTTATACATGTGATGAAGCTTAGATGTTTTCATTTCTCTCTTTATATATTTGTATATATATTTTTTCTTCTTATATCCCTTTATAGTATTTTTCTTTTTTTTTTTTATTCTAGGGTATTGTGAGGGTACAAACATTCTAATTACACTTTATGTCTTTGCCTCACCCAAGTGCAGGTTAAAGGCGTGCCCTTCCCTCCCTTTAGTGCTTCCCGTGTCCTTTAGTTGTAGATTTGCCTCTCCCATCCCCCTATAGTATTTTTCTTTATCCACATAATTAAAATGGTTTTTCCTTTATGTTGAGATGGTTTTTATTTCAATAATTTTTTCTGGAACATAGTAATCCCTGTTTTTGAATAGACTCATGATTGAATTTTTTAATTCAAACAAAATTTTTTTCTTTCTTTTTGTTTTTTGTTCATGTTGTTTTTAAGTCCTAATATTTCTGACATCGTTTTTGAAATACTGTAATTCCTAGATTGGATATTTCACCCTGTCCTTAAAAAATATTTTTTTCCTGTCACTATTTAACATTGTTCTCATTTCCTCTCTGTGCAGTGATAGCATCTCGAGTTTGTCTTCAGTATCCCTGAAGTTCGAGTTTTATTCAATGTCACTTCTGCTCTTTACCTCCTTCAATGAAGATTTTAATTTCATTATGATACATTTTCTTGTACTTTTTTCTTATTTCAGCTAGTTTCTTCTGCATCTCTTTCTTCATTTAGCCATATTGCTCATTAAAGTTTGCAGTTTCTGTTTTACAATGGTCACATTCTCCTTATGTCTTTGGGAACACCAGTCAACTAGTTGCCAGAATTTTCTTGTGATTCTTCTCGAAGTCATTTTATTATTTTTTAAAGTCTACTTTTCCTCTGAGTTTTCATGCCTTATGGTTGGCACCCTTATTTGTTGCAGTATTTAGTGGATTCTATATGGATGTATTTATTGTTCATTTAATTTGGAATATTTAGATCTGTGTAGGCATTGCATAGTGTACAAATCAGGATTGAAGTTATCTACCTATCTACATATGTATGTGTGTATATATATGGTATTTAAAGAATTCAGATTTTTTTGCAGAAGTGTTTTTTAGATTTCTGGAAAGGTCCTACTGGGCAGCCTCAGGGATCAGGAATGAACAGAAGCCCACCTATCCGAGTTCTCTTATCCTGAAAACAGAGGTACTCCATTCTTACCTGTTTTATACATCAAACTTTTGCATTACATCTTATTTGAAGAAAGGAGCTAGCTGTTTAAGACATTTCTGTAAATTATTCTTCTGATCTATGAGTAACATTTTAGGTTAAGTTAGTCACTTTTGGAAACTTCACTATTTCAGGGTATTAGAATACCAAAAAGTAAGAAAGTTGAAGGAAATAGGTCCCAAGAGAAAACAATGGACTAATACTGCGTAAAAGGACTTAAATGATCTTATAAGAGGAAATCGATACAAATTAACAAAAATTAGCCAGCTACCATGAAGAAGTGCTGAACTAAAATGAAATATGCCTTCTGAGATGATGAATGGTTCTGCTTAGAGGTTGATGAAGTTTCAGCTCCTTTGGCTTCTACTCATTCCTTTGTAACAGTGTCTAAAATACTACCGTTCCTCCACTGAATGCTCAAAGATGTTGATAATTTCTATAAAGGGAGACTTTCTGGAAGGGGCACTGATTGGCTTCAAGGGGGGCAGATGACTTGAGAATGATGACGGTGGGAACAGTGAGGGCACATGTGGGACTGAAGTCTCAAGATTAAATTTTAAACTTGAGGAACATCCAGTTCCACTAAGAAAAGAGATTTTCATATCACACATACTTTTATAAGTGTGTTTATGTGATGGGGATTGAGCGCATTAAAAATACAAGATAAAATTTGAGTTAGGACCTAGAATGAACACTAGTGAGGGATTTGGACACATGGTAGAAGGTGGAGATGGGATGTAGTTTTGGGAGCATGATAATTTTCTGTTTGGCTCTTGTCATTGATTTCTGCCGGGATCAGTTACATGTTGGGAGTAAAAAGCACATACTGCTTCTCTTCCCCCTTCTGTGTTTTCTTCTTTCCTGTTGCTTCATATTTTATCTTATAGATAATCATGTTATTTTCTTACATAGGGAATCACGTTATCTTACATAATCATGTGTTTTTGTTTAAAGGCCTTCCCTTTCTATGCAAAGGACCGATGTTTTTAAAAAGGAATGAATAGTCTAACATATGAATTTTAGACTATGTATGTAAACACTACTTATCCTGTAATTAGTTTATGGACTCTGAGATATGTTGTGACTACGTGA
The DNA here is from genome assembly GCA_963575035.1 of Avahi laniger. Lineage (NCBI taxonomy): Eukaryota > Metazoa > Chordata > Mammalia > Primates > Indriidae > Avahi > Avahi laniger. The sequence continues at coordinate 24,053 of CAUYSK010034836.1, read as the reverse complement.
CAAGAAATGATTGAGCCACCTTGAAGGAGTTGACTCAAGTTTGCTTCGAGGCATAGAAGAACCTTGCTATCCTGGCCCCTGTGTTGATGCATTCCAAACCTCCCAGCTTGAAGCAGTTGAGGCCTGGTGAGAAGAATCGACAAAACACCTGGAGATGTGGGCTTCCCTCTTTGAGATTATTTGACTTCTCTATAGGTAGGCTCTCAAGCCAGCCAGGCCCTCTGTCTCTCAGGCTGTATCATCAGGAGAAAAGTGAGGCTGCCCCAGCTTGAGAAACCACTATCTCAGGTGAGTTTCCTGCCACTGTCTCCAGAGGTGGCTCAGGATGCCAGAGGGTCCTGCTCAGCTGGAGTGGTTTACACCCTTTAGCAAGCCACACTGGCCCAGGCAGAATTGCACCACAGTCCTTGATAGTTTTTAGCGGCCTTCTCTGATATAGCACCAGCTAGAACAAGATGCTTAAACTGTGGCTGCACTGAAGGATTGCCTGGGGAAACACAGATTCCTGGGCCTCACCACAGACCGGCTAAATCAGGATCTCCAGAGACAAGACTTAGGAGTTTGTACTTTTAATAAGCACTCTGGCTGATTCTGAGGTAGAGACCAGCACTCATGCAGAAGATGTAGTTGGGAACCACTGATTTGGTACACAGACAACTGTGATATTGCATCTGCAGAAAGGACAGCCTAGAGCTTTTTTTTTTTTTTTTGAGACAGAGTCTCATTGTGTTGCCTGGGCTACAGTGCCGTGGCGTTATCGTAGCTCACAGCATCCTCAAACTCCTGGGCTCAAGCGATCCTCCTGCCTCAGCTTCCCGAGTAGCTGGGACTACAGGCATGTGCCACCATGCCCGGCTAATTTTTTTTTTTCTATATATTTTTAGTTGTCCAATTAATTTCTTTCTAATTTTAGTAGAGACGGGGTCTCGCTCTTGCTGAGGCTGGTCTCGAACTCCTGAGCTCAAACAATCTGCCCGCCTCGGCCTCCCAGAGAGCTAGGATTACAGGCATGAGCCACTGTGCCCGGCCAGCCTAGAGCTTTAAGGAGGTTTGGCCCATTTTTGCATTTACGATTTTAGGCACATTTCCTATCTAGCGTGCTGCAAAGAGCTTGTAAAATTCAGGCACAGACAATAGCTCCTGTCTCAGGTGTTTGCTTACTACTATTCATTGCTTGACTTTTAACACTTGTTCCCAATTCTCTGACTTTCATACTCCAGCTCCAGAATTGGCTCCTGGTCATCCCCTGTTTGGGTGACCCATTCAGACTCCCTTTCTCTGGTTTCCTGATCCCACTGTCCTGCTCTTGTGTCTGGATGCTTGACTGCAGTTCTGGGTTAGGAAAGTTCTCTTCTGATGTTGGCTTCTTAGGACATCCGCTACTCAGACCTCTATCAGCAAGTGGCATTTAGACGTTGAAACTGCTTTAGGGAGTTAATGTATCCTCCATATTCCTGGTTTTCTTAAGGGAGATTTCTTCCTAAACACTCCTCTTAGATTCTTTCCTCTGACCTTTCTCACACAGTCGGAGCTGGAGTGAATTACCTGACTTGAGATTTTGGGAAGGAACTGGGCATGCATAGCTCAGCCGTTTATTCCCTCCCTTTTCTTAGGAGCAAACTGCCTGAAGGAAGCCCATATACTGGTGAGCTCCTCCACGCTGGATGCTTCACAAGCATTGGACCCCATGTGGAAAGGTTTTAGGTTGTCTAGTTGGCCTGTGGTGCATAGTCAAGTCTGCCTAATTCTGGGGTATGTATTATGCTAGCAAGCCCACCCAGCTAGTAGACCTCAAGCCATGCCCCTGCATTTGGGCTTTATCAAAAATAAAGGAGGTATTTTGGCCCCAATCTGCTCATTCTTTGTCTCTCTCAGTGGGTTCAGAATTCAGGTGGGCAAAGAAGAATGTCACTTATTTGTGTTCCCTCAACCTTCCCCAAATCTTTCTTCCCCAAAGAAACTTAAGTGTAAATAACACTCTAATACTTAATAGTTGAGTGATCTTAGACATTTTACTTAAACTTCAGAGCTTCAGTTTACTTCTTCTTAAAATGAGAATAATAATGCCTACCTCTTAGATTGTAGTGATAATATTAAACAGTACACTTCAGAGAACTTCCATGTGCTAGGAACTCACAAAGTCTAAAATTCCTCCTCCTTTTTTTGTGGATCTAAACAAATAGATCTAAGTTTCACCGTAACTACACTGTACTGAATTTAAATTTTTTCTAAATAATGTTTTACCATGTTGAGTGCGAAGTTTCTGATATTCTATTTTACCTCCATTGTGTTACAGAAACTACTCCTTTGAATGTGCTCTTTTGTTTTTGTTTCAAATGATTTTCCAAGGTGAAGGCGTAAAAGATATTCATTCATCTGCCAAACAAATTAGCTAAATACTATTGTTGTCTTCTGTGCATGGCAAATTTTATGAATGGATTTGCAAAAATAGATTAAAACTATGAAATACAAAAAAGTTTCTTTAAATTGATCTAAAATTAAGTTGGACTTAGCTGTGTTTCTTCATATGCCAGTAGTTTATAGACTTTTCAAGTTTGTAATGCCATTTTTTTCCCACTTCAGACTGGAAGGGTTGTATTGTAGGTGTCTATCAATGAAAAGAATTCCTATGCCATATTGATTTACAGACTCCTTGCATAAAATTTACAGTCCTCCACAATTTCAAGTCCCTCAGATTGGGAAATACTGTCTTTGGGCAGACAATAGGGGTTGAAAGAAACTTATTTAGGTCAGAAAATTCAAATCCTTTCCTTGGTTTTATGCTGATTTATTTTTCAGGACATCGAAGCTTTCTCTTATTCCAGATGATTCCTTAACATCTGGATAACGGGCACCAGTTTCAGCACCCTGCAGCTTCTGCGTTCAGTGGAGGTCAGATGGAAGGGCATTTTCACATCCTCTTATTTTCTTCCTATCACCATCTATGGAGAACAACTTCTCCCGGATGTGCTGGCCGGACAATGGGACTACAGTTTGCTGTTTCCTTTAGTAAAAAGGTGAGTACAGCATTACAAATGTCAGGTCAAAATAATGACTTATACTTTGTGTGTGTGTGTGTGTGTATGTGTGTGTGTGTGAGAGAGAGAGAGAGAGAGAGAGAGAGAGAGAGAGAGAAAGGCTGTTGGAGGGTCTGTACTTTTTGCTTTGTCTAATTTTGGCTCCGTTGTAATGGTGATAGTGTCAAAGTGTTTTTCTTTTTATTATAACCCAAATGTTGGAACTCATCTGAGGAATCTATACATGTAAAAATCAATGCATAATACAAGTCTAACTCAAAAATATTAAAGATGATGTTGATTTTCATTTTTTTTTTTTTTTTGTAGAGATGGGGGAAGGGGTTTCAATGCCTGCCTTAGAATAAAACTTCCTAATCGTCCTCTTTAAGCATCTTTTTTCCTAAAGTTAGGGTCACTCCATATGGCAGCTGCTATATTTCTCCTCTTTTCTCTTTCTCTTTCTCACCCTTTGCTTGAAGCTCCTCATCTCCTTTCTTGTGTCTCCACAAAATTCTACCAGTGCACCTATCTAGACATTCATCAAGAAAAAGGCCAGCCGAAGACAGTCAGCCAGACGAGAATCCTGGCTTTGGCCCCAGCCCCGACCTTCCTTGTCCCTGAAGCATGCCCACTGGGAGCCCCCATCCATCATACCAGTCTGTTATGGGACAGCACAGTGGAATGGAAAAAGCACTGAATTAGGACTCAGAAGACTCCTGCTAACAAGAAGTGGTGTGGCTTCAGTGAGCTTATTTAATGCTAACCCCATCTCCCTTGATCTAAAATGGGGCTATTAATACCTACCTTACCCAGCCTGAGCAAAAATGAGACCCCATCTCTACTAAAAATAGAAATAATTAGCTGGTCAACTAAAAATAGAGACAAAATATTAGCTGGGCGTGGTGGCTTGCAGCTGTAGTCCCAGCTACTCGGGTGGTTGAAGTAGGAAGATCACTTGAGCCCAGGAGTGTGAGGTTGCTGTGAGCTAGGCTGACACCACGGCACTCACTCTAGCCCGGGCAACAAAGCGAGACTCTGTCTCAAAAAAAAAAAAAAAATGCCTACCTTACCAACCATTTTGGCTGTAAGAAGGCCAAATTCAATGATGCAGGTGGTGAAAGTGCTTTGAGAGCTGAAAATCACTTTGATACTGCTGTTTTAGAATAAGAATGTGATAGCTGGAGGGGGTCTTAGAGTTATCTAGTCCTACTCTTCACTTTAACAATGGGAAAATTTACAACTCAGGAAGTGTTTTAACTCACTCCAGGCCATATAGACAGGGTAGAAGCAAAATCAGGTTAGAGACAGTTTTCCCAATATGGTAGGTTAGAGTTAGAATGAGGTTTCAACTGTTCAATAATGAAGCAAACACAAATTGATACAAACGGCTTTCAGCGTTGAAGTGATGCTAGCAGGTCAAGGCTGAAGTGGAGGAACAGAGTCAGGGAGATTGCTGATAGCGGGCAGGAAGGGAAAACAACATGAGACTGTTCACGTGGGGAAGAGTGATGAGTTGTTGGTTAAGGACACAGGGAGTCTGCAGCATTTGTTATCCTACCTATTCTAAAACGCTACACAAAGATGAGTTTTGTTTGGACTATTAATTCTGATAGGCTCTCTACTCAAATTGAACCCCCTAATTTCCAGTTTTAAGTATGGCTCCACAACAGCTGTAGATATGTGTTAGGAATTCATTTACAGGAATGAGAAAATTTCCCTTACCCACGAGTCATGACAGTGCTTGCCACTGGAGTTTTATTTTAATGAAGCCAATGATTAAGCAACTGGTAAGTCCTTTGGTTCATGATGTCCAAATTCTCACAATCTGCCTACACATATTACTTATCTTTTAGTTTTGGGTTCTCTACCACTTGAATGAATAAACCTCAGATAAGGCAAATGGCCAGAACATTCTCTCCCTGTAACTGGCAATGTCATCGGAGACCTGATGACCAGATGGTGGCTGGAGGAAGAGCTGGCACTCTCCAGAGATCAGATTGATACGCACTAGAAATGAAGTCAGCTAGTTTACTGTCTTTGCTTTTGTGTTTTTCTACATTTACATGTCACATGACGTGTGCTCTTAAAGATTACTCAGTTACCAAGTGTCACTATTTTTCTCAAGAAATTTCTTCAAGGGAAGTTTCAGTACCTCTTTTTTGAAATGATACCCTCCATCTGTTTTTGTTGGCAACACAAGGAGCAATTTCCAGTACCCAATTAAAGTTATGCAGGCTGACTTTTATTAATATATTGCCCAACATTTCTAGCCATTGTGTGCTAGGGAATAAAAAATCGAGGTCCCATGATAGTCACTTTCTGAACTTTCTAGAGCTTCCATGCGTTCTTCTGAGTCTCCTTTTTGGAGGTACTACTGCTTCTTTCTTGTTGTGGAGACAGCAGTTTTTAACGTGAGGGACAATTCCTTGGAGAGCTCTGCTTAACGATCATTCAGGTTCTTACCACGTGCAGTGGACCACAGTATGTGTCTATTGTTGTAAAGTATGTAGCTTTAATACGCACTCACAGTTTTGATCATCTTCTTGAAGAATATTGAAATTCTCATGTCTCAAAGCAAGTTTTATCTCATCACATCTCAGAGTCTTGAATCTATTCTCAGGATGGACTTAAGAACAATATGAATTTATCTGCTCCTTGCTATATTTGCAACTCACCACAAGTAATTACATTTGAAACCAAACAGATTCTGAAAGGGATTTTGTTCAATTATAACATGGTTGGATATTTTCTAGAAAAAATTGCCACTCACACAGAAGATAGAAAGAGGGGACAGATTTTGACAATGGGAAGAAATGATATATTTTGCTCTCAGGCTCTGGGGGGTGGGTAGGAGAGGAAGGAGAGAGGGAGGGATGGAGGTAAAAAGAGAGAGAGAGACAGAGAAAGAGAGGGAGAGAGAGAGAATGAATCCGAGTCTTACACAGCAAAGTGCTGAGATCTGAAGCCCTCTTGGATCTAGTCATCCTGGTGCTCAGTATGTATGTCTTGGGGAAAATGACTGCTTGTGGGTAAGTATAAGGCCAAAGTGAGTGAGGCACAGAGTTGAGTCTGGGCTATTGGTTGAGAGGTCTAGAAGCCTGTGAGCCCACGTGATAATGGATCAAGATAGTATAGCATGTGGCTGTGTTTCCTTTTATCTCTTTGCCCCTGGAGTTTCATTTTAACGATGTTGGTGATTGAGTACGTGGTAAGTTACTTGGTTCATGATGTCCAGAGTCTCACACTCTGCCTACCTCTGTTGCTTATCTTTTACTCTCAAGTTTTCTACTAGTTCACCTGAATAAATTTCAGGTGAGGTCTGTTCCCATTGGTGAGAAAGCCTGAACCAAGGGGCCTGTGGCTGGCAGTGGACGCAGTTATCACAAATCTGATGGGTTGCAAGATTTGGGTTGAGGTGTGGGCCCATTTTGCTATAAATCAACGGGAAAACAGCTGGATCATACCAGAGTTACTGAACCATCTGGGCTTCAACGGTGACCTCATATGGCAGTGTCAGCACCAGTGGCAGTAGAGAATGGAGCTGTCTGGTGGGCAAAATTTTCTTTCTAATAGGCATTTATAACCAGGAATGAAACCTTGAACCGGACAGTCAACGCTTGGGCTTGGTGAACTTGTCTTGGAGGTGGTGGTGGTGTGTTAAAAAGGAAGAGTAAAAGACATACATTATAGGGAGATGAAGGTTTTAAAAAATGTTACTTTGCTTTATATCCTAAATTACTACAGCAGAAAATATCCATTGCATGATATTAATTCTATGAGATTTTCCTTATGTTTGATCTATAATATATAAAAACCCCATACATGGGTGAAATAACACTATTCAGATGACAGAGGTCATGCTATTATGCAAAAATGGTGAATCCTAGAAGCCTTTAGGTAGATCTTCTCTCTCCCACTTGGGAGAAAGAGCTCATTCTAACAGTCTCTGGTCAGTGTTCTTTACCTGAAAGCTGAATTTTGACTTGTTTTGAATGAAACACATGTATCTAGGACACACTTTGATAGAAAGAAGCAAAATTTACAATGCTAGAGTCATAGTATTTCCATGGAATTTGTCTAATTAGAATCTCATTTGATTTCACATATTCCCAAACTAACATACAATTCTTTTTTTTAAAGCCATAAAAATTATACATCATAGTATAATTATACATTATACTTGGGCATGATCCAGCTTTTTTCCTGCTGATTTATGGTAAAATGGGCCCACACCTCCACCAAAATATAAATTTTTAATATAAGACTTGAGGAGGAAATATGAGTTTTATGACCTTTAAACTCTTTCATGTGATTACCCTGAAGCTCAGTGGTGAAGAAGAGCATCATGGGAACACCATGACTTTGAAACATTCTGACCAGGGTTTGTGTTGCTGCTCTGGCATTTACTAGCAGTGTGACCTTGAGCCTCAGTTTCCTTATCCATAAAATCTACTTTGCTATAAGGATAAGAAGACTTTTAAACAAAGTTTTTGGCACCTAGTAGTTGCTCATTTAATGGTAACTATTATTACTATGCATGTTTTTATTCATGAATTGTACTTTTATGTGTATACATTCACATAAAATGTATACATAATTTTTTTAGGTTCTTATATATTTTGTCATCTTGTTCAGAAATAGCATACATCATACTAGTAAACATTGACAATTGATTATATCAGTAATAAAATCCCCCTTGTCCAATAAGAAAGTATAAGATTATAAAAACTATAACTTATTTTATGTATTGTTTATATAGATATCATTTCACATTCACTTATAACTTATGATTCCTTTTCTACTTGGATGCAAAGTTTAAAAATGGTATTCAGAGTTATCTAAAACCTGAATTAGAGAAGACAGAGTTAAATAGACTTTTAAGGGGCAAAGGAAATAAGGTAATTTCAAAAGATAATGAAGTTAAATGAATGTGAAAAAAGTCTCCATTGGAAATCAAAGAAAAGGAAACAATAAGATGCCACTCCCCACTTAAGGAAATAGTGACGAAAAGAAGGAAAATGGTGCACTAGAACTTCAAATTTTTAAAATGATAGTACCCCAAATTGGAAGAGAAAACGCTAATAATTTTTTGTTTTTATTTTTGGTAAGAGTACACGTTATAGGAAAAAAAATCAAATTGGAAAGCTGATTTGATTATATACAATCTATTGAGCATCAGAATTGTTTATGCACTTTGACGCAATGTCTAATCCCTTCTGGGAATTTAGAATGCTTTGAGTCAGGAAAAGGCTATTGATGATACATTTTCCTAAGAATGTTAGAGGTAGCTTAAGTGTGTAAGTTTTGGGGATAGTTCAGCAAATCTCAGCATATTCACTTAATGGGATATTACGAAGCCAGTGGAAAATTATGATGACTATGAAGTACATGAAAAATTGCTAATGATAAACATTTAAAGAGAAAGGAAAAACATAAAAATTTAACACACTTAAGATAGAAAGTACATTATCTATCTATCTATCTATTTATTTATTTTGAGACAGGGTCTTGCTATATTGCCCAGACTGGTCTTGAACTCCTAGGCTCAAGTGATCCTCCTGCCTCAGCCTCCAGAGTAGCTAGGACTAAGGTGTGTGCTGCCTTGCTTGGCAACAAGGACATTTTTTAAATGGCCCTTCTTTTTCTGTCCTGGAGGAGGCTAGTCTGGCTTATTTCTCAAGTCACTGACATTCCCAGATCTAGTGAGGGATGGATGTTCTGCCACTCCCAAAGAGTAGGGAGTCCTCTTTCCGTACTCCTAAAGCAGCTTGCTGCTTACAGAAAATGCCTTTTTGCCCTCTCTCTCGTTTCTTTGACCCACACTTCATTATACAGGCTGAATTCTTTAAAGAGCAACTCTGCCTTGTGTCTCAGTGTCCGCAGAGATTTCTGGATCCAGTCCTTTTCTGTTTACCATTTACTGTCCACCAGGCTCCAGCACAGGCCCTTAGGAGAAAGGGATCGCGCTGGAGAACAATCTGAGTGGCATACATGACGCTGTACGAAAATGGCGCCTTCCTTCTGGTCCTGACCAGTGTGCTTGCTTGAAGCATGTGCGCCACACGTTTCCTCTCTGATGATGGATTTTTTGGGGGAGGGTGGATGGAGGGACTTAAGAAAGGTATTTTATAATAATTAAAGTTTCCATTTATCAGGAAACTATAACAACCTTATGGATTTTTTTTTATTGTTGATGGAGATTTTTGGTAAAAACTGGAAAATCTGGTAGAGAAATTCTAAAAAAGTTGTAAACTTTATGTTTTATCATAACTCATAGTATTGCTTCAAAACATACAAAGCAGAAATTGAAAGAACTGTAAGAAGTAGAAAATTTTAAAAACACAGATTTCTTAATAACAGTAGAACAGAAGACAAAAGTCAGTGAGTTTTTGCAAGATTTGAACAACAAAATTAATAAATTAACCTGGCCAAGTGTGGTGGCTCGCACCTGTAATTCCAGCACTTTGGGAGGCCTAGGTGGGAGGATGCTTGAGCCTTGAGTTCAAGTCCAGCCTGGGCAACATAGTGAGACCCTGTCTCTACAAAAAATAAAAAAATTAGCTGGGCACAGTAGTGTGTGCCTATAGTCCTAGCTACTCGGGAGGCTGAAGCAGGAAGATCTCTTGAGCCCAGGAGTTCAAGGCTGCAGTGAGCTATGATTGCACCACTCCATTCCGGCCTGTGCAACAGAGGAAGACCGTGTCTGAAAAATAAAGTAAAATAAAAATAAATTGACCTAACAGACATATATAGAACAATATACTCAACAGCTGCAGAACCTAGATTCTTTTAAAATGTCCATGGAACATCTATAGAAATTGGCAATACACTGGACTATAAGTATATGCAATAAATTTTAAAATGAGTGAAACCATACAGAGTATGTTCTTTTGCCACAATACAATTATGCTGGAAATGAACAACAGAAAGATAACTAGAAAATCTCTATATCATTGGAAATTAAGAGATACAGTTCTAAATAACTCATGGTTCAAATAAACGAAACATGCTAAAATTAGAAAATATCTTGCACTGGATGATATTAAACAACACTGCACTTAAGGGGAGATTGAATACTGGAGGACAATTAGCAGTGTTTGTCACATGTATGCCAAGTTTCAAGTGCCTGTTGGATATTCAAGTGGAAACATCCTGTGTATATTTGCAATACATAGGCCTAGAGATCAGGCGTGAGGTCTGAATCGAAGGAAATGAATCTACATTTAGGGCATTAACCCTCTTCCTCCTCCCACCTTGGTGGAGAGTGTCAATGCTCCCAAAGTATCCATTCTCTCCATCTTCCTATTGGTGGTAGGAGTTGTAGAAGGGCGCGTGACGGCTCAGTTACAGGCTGTAGTTACCAGCTTCTCTTGCAGATTGGTATTGCCATGTGATGAAGGAACGAACTTTTTAATGAAAATCATTAAAAAAAAATTTTTCTTTTCTGAGATTCTACATGAAGAAGGAAGAGAGAGCTTAGGTCAGCACAATGGAACAGCAGAGGGAAGAGAGTGTTGACAACTCGAGGCCTTGCAATTTGGCCCGATGCCTCCAATCTTCACATTTAAATTACTTTTCTTGAACTTTCTTAGTTCTTTTTCCAATTTTCAAACTGAGAAGGTCTTAGAGTCACAAAGTTACATCATTCCCATTTAACCAAGAGCAGTGCTTTTTTTTTTTGGTATGAAAACAATTCTTTAATGTACCTGTCACTTAAAAAAACCCAGGGAAATAATTCTAGCTTCCATTTTCTTCTGCTTTGTTCTGTAGTTATGTATGTGACAATTTCCACCACAAAATTGCAAGCCTTAGAGCACATCTTATTTATTCATCTTTGTGCCTTTATGTCTATCATGTTGTAAATTCTGTATAAATGTATCTCGAAGCGAATGAAACAACACGATCCCTGGCTCAATCGGCTGGTCAAAATAGCAGTGCTCCTATTCCACCTGGCCTCTCTTTTCCACCTCCATTGTTGTCATAAGATCATCTGCGGAAAAAAGGCAAAATGGAGATATTTAAAAGACTGAGAGAAAATGCGGAAAGCTGCTTAAGAAATTGCTTTGAGTCCGCAGGAGGGAAGAATAAGGGAGGTGAGATAATGAGTTTATACACTGCATGGTAGGTGTAATAAACTCCAAGCTGGGAGGACAGCAAGGGCGCTCTGTGTGGGTTAATTGGTGCCCTGCCTACAGTCGAGAGAGAATAAATTTTCAACCACATCAAAGTCTTCTCCAGGAAAAAAAAAAAAGCTCATTAAAAATGCCATTTCCAGGAACCCTGGCAGCCAGACAATAAGAAGGCTGAAAAAAATCACCTCTGTTTGGCCCGCTGCTCCCTCAGACTTTGAACTATTTCCCTTGAGAAGAACAAAGAAAGTATGTAAGTAATATATTTAAATTCAACTTCTTAGAAAGTGGAGTGATTTAACTGGAGTTGGCTTCGATCAATCTGAGACCTCCCAAAGCCTCAGAATTTATTATCCAGGAATGTGTAAAAAATTCACCCTTGGATACTCTTACAACCATTCTCATGAAATGCTTACAGTGTAATAAATAGAGGTATCCAAAATTGTACTACTCAGGTTGGGGAAAAATGCTGAGAAAAAGCAGATTGGCTTTTGCATTTACTGCTGATGGAAGATTCCACGGTTCATAGATTTTTCCACCGTCTACCTCATTTATCCCAAGACTGTGGGTCATTGTGAGATCGTTGATGGTAGGGAACATATTTTACATGCTTTTAAAAACTTTTATATTTTGGAATAATTTTATGTTTCTGGAAAATTTGCAAAGATATTATGGAGAATCCCATGTATCTTTTACCCAATTTCCCTTAGGTTATGATTTTACATAGCTATGGTACCTTTGTCAAAACTAAGAAATTACAGTAGTATAATGCTATTAACTAATCTTTATCCAGATTTCACTGGTTTTTCCACTAACATCCTTTCACTGTTCCAGAATTTAAGCCAGGAGACCACATTGCATTTATTTAGACTTTACTCACTTTTACATTTCTGCTGCTCAGGACAGTGATTGACAGGTGCTCAACACATTTTTGCTGAGAGAATGAAATGGAGAACACAACTAGGATTTAACAGTCAGATAGTTTGGGGCGGATTGAGGTGGGAGCCATGAAGGCAGCAGGCCTGTATCTGACACTCAACAGGTCGCGGCAGACTTCTGTCTCCACAGCTTCAATAGGGTGGTGGGAGCAGCAGACAGCTTCAGGGGGCTGCAGAGTGAGAGGGAAGAGGAGACAGTGAGTGCACAGAACTTGTAAAGCAGTTACAGTTTGTTGATGAAGGCAGAAGAGGTGTGGTCACTGAGGGAGAGTGAAGGTCATGAAAACGGTTGTAGGAAAGGGAATGGTGAGCTGGTTTGTAGTCTAAGAAAAAGGGAAACTGGCAAAGGTGGTGGTGGGTGAGGAATGAAGACCTGATAAAGAAGAGACGATTGCTGAAGCAGTGCCCAGGAAAAAGCAGAGGGAAATATGATTTGGAGGTGGAAATGAGGACTTGCAGAGATGGATAAAAATGGTTGGAGTATCTGCCATGGGGTAAGGAAAATGAAATCAACTGAGAATGAAAGAAAGAATGACGTCATTATTGAGGGTCCAGAGATAATCAGGTCATTACATTTTGGGTCTGGAGCTAATGACACATTGGTGCCATTCTTAGGCTGCCAGACTCCCTGAGGACATGCTAGTCTTTTAATATGCACTTTTCCATTTCTGTTCGTATTATTACATCATTGGTCAAATTATTTACCTTGCTCTAGGATTCGGTAACAGGCTTCATTGAACTAATAATGAAGAACTTTTGTGTTCAGATTTCACAGATTAACCTGGATATATTAACAATGGACATTTTCTACTTTATAGAAAATAATTCTAGTAATATTTATCCTAATAAAATGATCACATTAATCAGAATGTTTTGAGCATCTATTATATTATAGAAATATAGTAGGCATTGTACATATGACTGCAAGACATCTCAGTTTCAGATGTGTCCGCTGAGTCTTAGAGACAGTCATTCTTTCAACAAATATTCATGAAGCACCCTCCATGTGTCAGGTTTCATTTCAGGCAATTGGGATACACCAATGAGTAACAGGACAAAGATCTCTGACCTGTGACCTCACATTTTAGCAGGAAATCCAAGTGGGTAAATTAGTTTCCTAAATTAACAAACATAATAAGTAGCTGCAATGACCTTTACTAATTTTTAGCTGCTTTGTGTCCATGCCACCTTCTTTTGCTAATCTTTTGGGAGGAAAATTCAAAATTTTCCTCCTTGATACTGTTTTTTAGGACTGTTAGTCAAGTTATCCTATTTTCCCTAGTCAAGACTAGGTATATGACCAGGTCAATTGACTAGACCAATTGATTGCTTTTTTCCCCCAGAAATCTGACTCCTCTATGTCTGTGTGTGTCTGTATATATATATATATATATATATATATATATATATATACACTGAGAATCATTGAAACTCCTCCATCGTTCTGGTTTTCTGAAAATGTTTTTAAAGTGAGATCCTCTGGTGTGTTTACGGCTTTTGTCTTTTCCAAATTTGATTGGCTAGACTTGCTTTTAATTCTGAGAGCTCCCCCATAGCATTTCATCATCGTCATCATCATCATCATTTTTGCTGAGGTTAGCTTTAGTTATTTTCTGTTGCTTACTATCTAGGAACCTAGATTTTTCTGATTCCAGAACCAATTCCTTAATCACACTAACTTTACTAGTATGTATTCCACAACACGTAGAATGCCTGAGAGATTATTCTGAAGATTTTTTTGTTATCATACATATTCTGATTTGAAGGTTTCCTATCTGTGGACAGAGCTATACACTGACTTATCTGTGTTTGTAGATTTTTGAGCATGACGTAGAAAGGACAAGCCCCGCTTCATTTCTCTTGGGCTATGGACCAGGCTAGACAGAATACCAAATTAGCTTTTACCCAATTGGTCCTCCTACCATTGTGAAGTACTTTGAGGATGTGGCAATGGACTCATGGCAATTATGTGAGGTTGGTGACATTATTCAAGCCCCACGGGCCCAGTCAATAGCTCTCATCACCCCTGAGGCTCACATTGCTGGAGTCCTATACTACTGGCCCTCTCCATCAGTGTTCAGCAGATATGAGCATAGGAGGAAGAGCTGACATTTCTGTCACTTGCAGGGGTCATCCTATATTTGTGGAAACATGGAAATGTTGTTCCTAGCCTCCCTGCAGGGCTGCAGCATTGTATAAACACCAGGGCACCATCCACATAGTAAGCGTCATGAATTGCATTCCCAGAGTCAGAAAAAGAAGCAAGCCTGACTCCTATTGTGGAATTGGCGTCTTGCCTATTTTATCCTGCTTGGTGTGTAGTCCTGGATGCTGGCCCAGACTTATTTAAGACTCTCTTCATGTCTGTTTCCTCATGCTTTCTCTAGGAGTTGCAGACTCAGAACTTAGCTCTACACTCTGGATTAATTTTTCTCGTCTGTTTTACACAAGAGCTAATTCCTGGATATGCCCTGTGTATGCAGAGACTCTTGCTACTCTTCCTCCCTTGCCTGCTGTTTCTCCTAGCGTTGCTTGGGGAGCACACTAAAGACCTTCTTTACCATTAACAGCTCTCTGTGGGTGCGAGGTCAGACCCACTCCTGAAATTGGTGGAATCTAGTGCAAGGATATAAATGAGTGTCTACATACTATGATGTCTAAATATTTACAAGGTGTACTTCAAACTAACACACTATTAAGCAAAACATCTTCTGTTCTCCTACCTTGACTAATATATCTTCACAATGACATGGAAGATCAGATTTCTTGGCCTTCTAAAGTTCTAGTCCTGCACATTGCAGTGGGCTGAACCTGTCCCCCAGTCCATATTCTGGCTCCACCTTCTCTTCTCACTCTGGCTCTGTCTTGTACAATGAGGGGTCTCATGTGCATGTGTGTGGATACCCTAGTGTAGCCCATATGTACAAGCTCCACCCACATCCCCACAAACAGCCCTCTCTTGGCCATTCCTTGGGCCTAGGGATGTTCTCTTCATTGGTGCTGTCTGCTCTCAGAAGGAAGGGCCCGGGAAAAGGCATTTTCTGGCTCTAATGGACTCAGGGCCACTTTGGCAGGGAATTCTGGGGTCCAGAATGGGCGGAGAGAGAGACACGGGCTGAGGGTGAGCACATACCCCTGGCTCCAGGAAGGTCTTGCTCTGTGAGAAGGAACATGGTTAGAGAAGGCCAGGGTCCTCTTCCCTCAGGCTTAGGGTGTGATGGCAAAGTCACAGAGCCAGTCACATTCTTCTGTGATGCTGGGAGTATAAACCAGTTATACCATGCCCTTCCTCTTCATAAGAAACATTTGGGGCAATGGGGAGGTAATAGTTGTTTTCATACTAAGATGGACAAAAAGTGTAAAATATGATGTTTCTGGCCTACTTCTCAGGAGACGATGAACACAAAAGGCATCCCATTGTCTCTGGTTCCAAAGGCAGTTGTGTAAGCTATATGACTAGCTGTTTTTGCATAGTATTACGGACTAAAATGGCAAGTCCAAATGAGAAACAGTTCAAATAATATGTGCGTGGGAGGAAGCTCCACATAGCCCAAACATCAGTGGATGGTTCACTCTTAATTTCATGCAAGAACTAATGAAAACTTACAGCTATCTTGTCTTTATTGAATTCAATAAAGAGTTGTTGAACATCTATTATGTTTTGAATTCTGACTAGAAGCCTAGAGAAGAAGAGGGTAAAATTTGAACTGTACCTTGAGGGATAAGAAGGGAATTGCTGGGTGAGCAAATCAGGAGAATGTCTTTGAGAGGCAAGTTTCCTCATCTGTAAAATATGGGTAGTAATAGTGCTTACCTTACATATTAATAGCTTTTATGAAGACTAATAGAATAACAAAGGCTAGACACATGGCTCATATTCAATGCATGTTGGCTATTCTTATTATTTTGTTGAGGGTAGAACAAGACAGACATGGTAGAATGGTAGAATGAGAACATACTGACTTGCTCGAGAAACTTAGTGCAGGTTGTGTTGTTAGAATACTGTATGCACAAGAGTAGTGCCTGGAGATTTGTCTAGAGAGCTAATTGAAACCATACTGTATTATCTGAAGAGGAGTTCACATATGTCCTACAGGCAAGGGGACACACTGAGTGTCCTGATGAGAGGACCAATGCGAGGAGGTTTACCATTTTAGAAAATTCATTTGTGTAGTATCATAGAGGATGGTGAGAGATGGAAGAGACTGAAAACAGGATGATCTACAATAGTTCAGATAATAAATGAGACAGGCTTGCACTAGAGCTCTGGTCATGGAATGAACAGGAGAGGACATATGTTAGCAGTCGAGTCAGTGGTATTTGGTACAAA
Organism: Avahi laniger; assembly: GCA_963575035.1. Taxonomy (NCBI): domain Eukaryota; kingdom Metazoa; phylum Chordata; class Mammalia; order Primates; family Indriidae; genus Avahi; species Avahi laniger. The sequence continues at coordinate 7,639 of CAUYSK010034836.1, read as the reverse complement.
AAGTTAGGAAGGTTAAATGACAGATACTTGAAAGTTTCTGGCTGTTGCAGCAGCATGATTGGAGAGACTGTCAACTGAGATAGAGATGACAGATTAGAGAAGGATCTGTGGGTGAAACTTAGAGTTTGAAACATATGGAACATCCAGTACAGATGCCCAGTGGGCTGTTGGTAACAGAGAGATTGGGGTGGAAATACAAATCTGGAGTCTTCTTCATTTGTATGATAGCTGGGGTCATGGGTAATGACCAGATATATCAGTAAGGTTATGGAGTGATGTGTGAAGGAAGAAGGAGAAGCAGAAAGAGGAGGAATAAGGAGAATGAGAAGAGGTGATGTGATGAGAGAATTAAAGGAGTTACAAGAAGTAGGTGGGGCTAAGGTTGTAAAGTGCCACAGATGAGATGCTAAAATGAGGTAAAAGTTGAAAAGTGGCCATTGGGTTTGGCATTTGGGAGGTCATTGGTGATCTTAGTGAGGTTAAGAATGGAACAATTGACAATAAGAGGAAACAGCTAGTTATATCTTGCTATTGTGAATTTTGACATTTTTTTTTGCCAGATTTGAGCAGATATGACACACTTTTATTAGAAAAATCTATATATGTATATACATATGTGTACATAAATATATTTATATATGTTTGTATCTCATAGAGATGTGAAAAAATACATAGTTTATGGTTAATAATGTTTGCTTGAAGAAAATGGGAATGGAAGAGAGGTGGAGAGATGTTTGTAATATTTTCTTCATAAACTTTGTATGATTTCAATGTTTTTGAGTATTTCTTTTGTAATAAAAATATTAAAAATATTTATAAATTTATAAAATTAAAATTAAATAAAATTTATTTAAATAAAAATTAAAAAATATATACAAATTTATTAATAGTTGGCAACTTGAAAAATTAGATTCATGCCTACCAAAAGTAAGATGAATATTAGTGATAATGGTAAAAATAAATCTACTGAGTATAAATAAACCACACAAGAAAATATAGTGAATATGTATGAAAATTCTGAAGTATAGATGCCTTTTAAGCTCAGAAAAAAAATAAAAGCTATCTTAAAGGAACATATTCGTTATTAGAGAAATATTACAAAATTGTAAAAGTTAATTATAAAAAAATCTCATAATTAAATACAGATGGGGCAGATGTTGATTGGGGGAAACTGCAGCAAATATATAATGCAAGTCTATCTTTATTATACAGAGTTAGGAATACATAAGCTGTTATCAGATGAGGGCTTCCAGTGCGTTACGATATACAATTTCCGCAGCCCCTCTGTTTTCTTTCTCTCCTTTGAAAGTTGATAGGGCAGGAGAGTGTGAGAAGTGACCCCCAAGTGTACTTCCTGTGCAGCAGGTTTTAGTACAAGAGAAGGATTGTCTTTTCTTACCGGATTCGCCCTCCTTCAGACCCAAAAGTGTTTTTTGCCTTGCAGTGTGCCAGGTTGGTCTCATTCCCTTTCTGAACCCCCAAGCATTTAAAAATAAAATGACCGTACTCAGAATCTTCTCAACTTTCTAAACCCCCTTGACTGGAAAATATTAAAACAAAAGGCTTATTTCACCGAACAACCTCAAGCCACCTTTTAGGAGTTATTGACAAAGAGGCGATGCTGTCTCTTGGCTTAAGATGAGCTTTTCTTGCCTTTTTAGATAAAACAAGTATTTTATCCTGGTCACTGAAATCATGCTAGAGAAGAACTTTCAAAACATTTTAAAAAGCAGAGAAACCAAGGTCTTGATGATTTCAAGGCTAAGCATTCATGGCCAGACCAAGATTCAAAGAGACCTTCCAAGATGCCTTCCCTAAGGGTAATTGTTGACAGAGTGCCATAGACAGAATAAAGCTTCATTAAAACAGAGTTCTTACTTGTTTTCTGCATTTGAGCTTACATCCGGGTTCAAAGAGTCAAGCAGAGTCCAAGTACCTATATATAATAATTTTTATGGGACTTATGGAGGATGATGACATAAATTGTTGAGAATCCACTCTCTGAAATAAGAACTAAATGTTCTAAATTGAACACATCCACACATAACTACGTGTAAAATATTAAGTGAGATTCTGATATCACTATGTGGTGATAACTCTTAACGGTCAAATAATTTTGGTTCTCATCTAGTCTGGCATCCCTTTCCTTGTGTTTCTCCATGTCTGCATTAAAAGTTCCCTCACTTGTTTCACATGCCTTCAGAGGATTTGCACACCATTCTTATTCTTTGCATCTACAAATGCTCAAAAATCACTTTCAGTACGGAATTTTGATGGTTTGCAATTTGCCTGGTAAAATGCTTATCGTATGCTTCATGTTAGCATTAAGGTAGGCATTAGTCTGTTTGCTGGGTCTCAGGTTCTGTTACCTGAGTGCTCCACCCTGTTTTCAATTCTCTCCGCTGGCTCCATGTTCTCCAATACTCTACAAGTTTCTGAACCCTGGCTGCCCACTAGAGTCACGTGGGGGAGATTTTAAAACAGACAGATGCCCAGGTCCCACCCCAGACTAGAGTGGGTGAGTGAGACTTGAGCACCAATATTTTTTTAAAGCTCCCCAGGTGATTCTAATGTGCAGACTGGTTTCAGAAATTTTATTCTAGGGTTAAAAAGGGGGAGATTTTTATGCTGTTTCTTTTGGTAGGAATTCACTTCCTTGTTGGATGCCAAAAGTCAATTAATCATCTGATTCTATAGTATAGTGATACTTCCTGTGAAAATCTATTAAACATCTCCCTAGGAGCAGTAGCTCATGAAAGCGTTTGATGTCTGATATTACACAAGCTGGTAGCTAGCATTAGGCATAGGGGAGGCTTCCTCAAGAACTGGGCTTCTGATTCTAGTTGCTTGCAAGCTGACATTCATGGGGTAGACAGGTGGTGGGACAGATGACCATCTGCCATCAACGTTAAGATGGAGAAGGACTGATAGACTTTTCTTTTTATTCTATGGCTGAAATTTCTATGACTTTTAGATCTACAGGGTTTCTGAGATGTGGCAGTTTCTCTGTTTTCTATTTTTCTAAACCTACATGCAGGGATTTGAAGATGCCATGTCACCTGCTGTCTTCATGCACGGTGATAGGTGGAAACCTTGAGAATGAGTTGCTGTTTTGAATAATGCTTGATCACGCTGTCCCATAGGGGAGGCTAGTTTGGGGTGTAGTATCTTTTTCTTGTAGCTGTTGTGTATGGGGTCAGAGGCTGAATTCTGAGGGACAGTGCCTTATTTGAGACTAATAAGCATGTCCAGGATTGGTCATAAAAGCAAGCAAGGGGCATGAAGCTAGATTTAGAAACGTAAAGTCCAACTTTGAGCCCAACTCTGAGATCAACAGAGGTCAACAAGCTAGGAAAAATGAGAGATGCAGAGATCTGAATGAGTGACTGTTGAGTGATTTTAAAGAATTCTGAGGATAGAGTTCAGTGATTGTAACTAATTTTTTACAGTATCGTACTGGGTATCTCTGTGGAGGAATATTATTTACTGGTGGCTGAGATGGATGGACACTAAAATAAACATTCCCAGGGCTATTTTATTTGAATGATTTAGTACACTTCAGAAGTATTAATACTGCTTATGCAAATATCAGTTTTGTTTCTGCCTCAGTTGTGACCCATTTCAAATTAATAATAACAATAATTATGTTTCACGAAGTTTACCAAGGCATAGTTTGTAACTCTTGTCAGTATAATTAACTCTTGTTAATTCCTCCATTTCTTCATTCAACAAACATTTATTTGGTGCCTACTGTATGTTAGACTTATGATATAAAATTTATAGAATTCATTTTTGATGACTTTAAAAACATTTTCCAGCTATAATTAATATATCATAAAATTCACCCATTTAAAGTGTACAATATATGTGATTTGCCTATTTGGAAATTTGCCTACATTTTTTTCTGGTCTGGACATTTGATGTAAATGGAATCATATAATAAGTGGTCTTCTGTGTCTGATTTCTTTCACTTAGCATAATGTTTTCAAGGTTCATTCACATTGTAGCAGGTATCAGTACTTCATTTTTTTTTGTCAAATAATATTCCATTATATGGACATATCATGTTTTATTTATCTATTCATCGGTTGACGGACATTTGGATTATTTCTGTTTTTTGGCTGTTATGAATAATGCTGCTATGGACATTTGTGTACAAGTTTCTTTTGAGTATATACCTAGGAGTAGAATTTCTGGGTCATATGATTACTCCATGATTAAGACTATGTTGAGAAATTACCAAACTGTTTTCCAAAGTGGCTATATCACTTTACATTTCCACCAGCAATGTATAAAAGTTCTAATTTCTTCACATCCTCCCCAACACGTTAGTGTTGTGCCAAACACTCCATCTTTTTGATTATGGACATTCTTGATTTTTCTACTTTTATTGATATGTGTATGGTGTTTACAATCCTCTGAATTTTCTTAATAGGGCTGTACATAGCAGTAAAGAAAATTGTCTACTTTGAAATTGTGCAGTTTCAATAGAATATTTTATCTTATAAAGTTTCAGTCTTTATAAAATATAATGTAGTATGAGAGTCCTTGCAGCAAAACAAGGTACACCGTGTGAGCTATATCACCTCTGAATGAACTCTATGAACAAAAATCACTTCGTACATGAATGTGAAACCTCTGGCACAGCAAGCTCTCCGCATTCTGGGAACTGGGACTGTTTGGTGAAGTTCGAGCCAGATCCTGGTGGTTGTTCGCCTGGTCACTATGGGAGAATACAAGAAATCAACACAACCTTTCAAAAGGCTTCCTCTTGAAAAATGAAAAATACGATTGGCAGGAGTGAGGAAAAACACCAAGATTGAGAACAGGACTGGCTCACTATTCTAAGACTGAATAATGACCTCTGGATTAGGACATGAAAACAAGAGAGCTCTGTATTGCTACTGCTGGCTCTGACGGGCATGCTCTGTCCTAGGCTAATAATCTTTTACTGCAGGTAACAGCTAGAGGAAGGAATGGGAGACAAACCTGCTGACTTCAGCAAGTGGTTTATTGTCAGCCTGCCCAGAAACACACTGATAGCAGAGTTCTAATCCTGCCAGGTTTTTTGTCCTTGCCCACCCTGGCCACCCTCAAAATGCAAGCTCTTCTTGTCACCAAATCATTCCCATACTTGCTTGCATTCTTATATTGTTCTCTTCCTTGATCTAAATGCACACTGCTCTCCCCTTTCCAAACGTTTCCTGGGTGCCCTTTGGAACATTCATTTCATGGTGAACAAACTCTGTTATCTTTAATCTCTTCTCTGAACCATCCTTCCACCTCCTGCCTCAGCTGCGATGGTGCTCTCACTTAAGGACCCACTTTTCCCCTACAGCCTTCTCAGGTGGAGGCTGTTCATTCATGCAAGTTTCAGGTACTATACAGATCAACATCCTCCCTGATCCCATTGCACTTACAACCCCTCCTCTTCATGGTTCCCTCTTATGAAATTCATTCTATCGAGGCAAACCATCCTCTAAGTCCAGATCATTGATGTTATCCATGACTGCTGGTCCTATGACCATATTCATGGACTGCTTTGGTACTTGACGCCGTCTTCTATCCACCTAGACTCCTTGCATCATCTGAGTAAATACCATGTCAATGGGACAACATCCCAAGACCCTATCCTCTCAGTTCTTTGACATTTTAAACTTTAATGACTCTCACTCATCCACTTTCAGGGCTATGCTTTAGCCTCATCATCACACCAAATGTACCCATCTCTGAAATATATTCTAATAACGTTGTTGGCCATAATTTCCTATTCATTTTGTTCTCTGTCTTACTCGTTCTGTGCTTGTTCTTTGGCTTCATTCTGGATCTACTTTCTCTGAACTGAAAATGTGTACTGGTGGGAAAAAGTGAGGCTTTCGTTACATTTCTGGATTTAAGCCCATGTTCGTTATTCACTAGCTGTCTTTATTCTTATCGTCTCTTATTTGCTTGGAGTTCTTCTCTGAGTAATTTGTTTTTTGGAAAGGTCAGTTTGGGGCCTTTGCATACCTGAGAATGCTTTTCTGTTGCTTTCACGTATGTCATGTTGCCTATATACAGATTTCCTTTTATTGTCTTTCCCGCCAAAAACCTCAAAATAACATTGCTGCACAGCATTTATGATTGTGGAGTATCTGGGGCCAGGTTGAGTTTTCTTCCTTTGTGCTAAGACAAGTCTTATCAGACTACCAGCTTCCTGCTCAGCAGAACACCACCACAATACCTGGAATCTCCTTAAATAGTTGCTTTTAAATGTTGCTGACTGTCTTAGTTTGGGTTGCTGTAACAAAGTGTCATAGACTGGGTCACTTCTAAACAACAGAAATTTATTTTTCACAGTTCTGGAAACTGGAAAGTCCAAGAATGAGGTTCTGGCAGATTCGGTGTCTGGTGAGGGCCTGTTTCCTGGTTCACAGACTGCACCTTCTTGCCATGTCCTCACATAGCGGAAGGGGCAAGGATCTCTCTGGGGCCCCTTTTATAAGGGCACTGATCCCATTCATGAGGGCTCCACCCTCAAGATCTAGTCACCACCCAAAGGCCCTACCTCCAAATACCACGACATTGGGAACCAGGTTTCAATATGAGTTTTGGAGACACATAGACATTCAGTCTATAGCACTGCCCACAGCTACAAGTACAATTCTCAGGAGTGCCTCCCTTTTATCCACTGCATCCTTACTCCTTCACCTTTGTGAGTTTTGGTGGGGTTCTGCCAGGATGTTGTCCACTTACTTCTTTCTCATTAGAGATGCATAAATGTTGTTTCTAGGCATTATCTTTCCATCTGGTTTCATCAGGATCATTCAGAACCCATACAAAAGAATCCTTTCTCAATTTTTAGCATGGATGTGTGTTTTCTCCCATTTGTATGTTCCTTTTCCCATTTCAGTGGGCTTTAGCCAAAGAGATGAAAATTAGGCCCAGTTTTTCCAAATATCTTAAGTCCGTCCCCTTCGTTGCATTCCTGCTGTTACAGCCTTACCTCATCTGCTCATATCTAACTCTTCTTTGCAAGAGTCTCCAACTGGCTCTTCCTGCCTCTTTTTCGTCACTGCTCTCCTAGCTCTCCTAAACAACAGCTTGAGTGCTAGGAGATATTTTATCGTATTAGAATTATGTTCAATTTCAAGTCATCAAAAATGCCTCTACTGTAGTTGAAGCAGACAACAAGAAGTCTAGGGGTGGTCAATCCAGAACTGGTAGAGTGCCTCAGTGATTCCATCAATTCCAGCTTCCTTCTGCCTTCTTGCCCTGCCATTTTCAGTGATGTCTGCTGTACCTCCGGCTGTGTGTGTGTTCCAGGTGAGAGGAAGAGGAAGGAATGGAGGTAGCACCAACAGATTTCTGCTTGTGTTTCTTTGGCTAGGAACGTGTCTCATGGCCACTGCTAGCTGACAGAAATCAGAGAAATTAAGTCTTTTAGAAACTCCATGGCAGAGGCAGGCAAGAAAGAAAAGGGTTGGAAAAGGAGGTGGGGCAGCTAAATTCTGGTGCCTGCCACCTTCTTTGCTCCCAACACCTGTTGGTGAGAGGGAAGAACAATGATAGGATGTGGCTGCTCTCCCAGCTCCTCACTCAAGGTCTGGAATGTGTTTTCATACAGAGGGAAAATAAGGGGAAGAGGAGAGTGGCTCTA
>CAUYSK010034833.1:0-42378 GCA_963575035.1 Avahi laniger | reverse complement strand
GGCTAATTTTTTCTATATATTTTTAGCTGTCCAATTAATTTCTTTCTATTTTTAGTAGAGACGGGGTCTCGCTCTTGCTCAGGCTGGTTTCGAACTCCTTGAGCTCAAACATTCCACCTGCCTTGGCCTCCCAGAGTGCTAGAATTACAGGCATGAGCCATGGCGCCCGGCCTGGTTACTGTAGTTTTGTAGCATATTTTGAAGTCAGATCATGTGATGGCTTCAGCTTCAGCCTTTCTGCTCAGGATGGCTTTGGCTATTTGGGGTCTTTTATGGTACCATATCAATTTTATGTTTTTTTTCTATTTCTGTGAAGAATGTCATTGACATTTTGATAGGGATTGCATTGAATCTGTAGATCACTTTTGGTAGTATGGTCATTTTCACAATATTAATTCTTTCAATCCGTGAACATGGGATGTCTTTGCAATTTCTTTCATCAGTGCTTTATAGTTTTCTATGTAGATATCTTTTACCTCTTTGGTTAAATTTATTTCTAAGTTTTTTAGAAAATAAATTCTTATCAGCACTGAAAAACAAGAAAAAGTGCTACCAGCCAACCAGAAATGTTGAAGATTTCCTGAAAAATGGTAAGCAGATAAGACTAGATCATTGGAAGAAACCACAACCAAACAAAGGAGAGGTTACTACAATAAGGGGAGTGGTTCTGAAGGCATTATCACCTAAGAGGCAACAGTTATAAGGAAGAAGAGGAAGTGCCAGAGGCAGTAATCTGGATGACCGGTTAGGGGCTCTAATTTGCAGTAAGTGTTCTGGTTGAGGCAGTGGACATTAGAGATATTTGCCCTTAAGCTGAATTAGTCATTGTTAATGCTTGAACTCCAGACTCAGGGAAGTCCCTGGAGGAACAGAAAGCACCGATATTAGCCTCCCAGTAACAATTCCAGCTTCTCCATAATAATTCCTGGAAAAAGTAAATGGAAACTGCATCCGCAGACAGGCCAACGTGGAATCTTAAATGAGAAGATGAGCACACACATAAGGAAAACAAACACCATAAAAGAGAGAAACCAAAACCAACACAGAGAAACTAATATTGAAGGAAATAATTAATGAAGTAAGTAGAAGACTTTGAAAGAAGTGTAATTTATACCACCAGACAGACAAGAATGGATTTTTCATCTATGGAACAAAAACAAGTTTACATGAAAATAAAAACCAATTAGAGAGTCTGTTGATTAGTGAAATAAAGACAAACAAAATAAACAAACAAAAAACCTCACTGAATAAGCCTAGTACGAATCAACATATTTGATAAGCAGATTATCAAGCCAAAAGGTCAAATTGAGGATACTCTCAAATGCAATGCAAAAAGCCAAATATGTGGAAAGCAATATCAAATAATATGAAAGATATATCCATCAGATATATCCATCCAATCCAGATAATAGGAATTAAAGTTGGATAGAATGGAAACAACATGGGCTGGGGGAAGAAATTCTCTCTCCCCCATGCAGAATAAAATATATCAGGACAGAAGGAATATGCTATTCTTCATATCAAAAGGTCCCATCAAATAGGTTGAAGGAAAACAAACAAAAGACATGTTTGTTTGTCATACCTAGACATGTTTTAGAGCTCCATTGACAGAAAATTCCTAAGAGCTCTAGAGAGAAAAAACAAAAAACAAATTTCTTACAAAGTCTGCACTCTAGCTGGGGTGATAGAGCGAGATTTTGTCTCAAAAAAAAACCCAAAAAACTTAAAAATTAAAAATAGATAAATAAATAAAATAAAATTTCTTAAGAAGGATCAAGAATTGTATCAACTTCATAATTCTTATCATATATTCACTTGGATGTCTATTAGGCATCGAAACCTAACTTGGCAGAAACTCAACTGTTGGTTCTCTCCCAATCTCGTAGACTTCCCACATCTCAGTGTACTTGTCAGCTACAATCCTAGCAGTCATACTTATCTCTCTTTCCCTTACCAACCTGGTTACCCCATTGACAAGTTTTTTTTTCTTTTTTTAAAAATTTCAATACCCTCTTCCATTCCCAGTCTCCACAGTTCTTTACACCACTCTGTGTGGCCACATATATCCATCGTTCAGCTCCTACTTATATGTGAGTACATGTGGTATTTTTTTTCCATTCCTGAGTTGTTTCACTTAGAATTATGGCTTCTAGTTCCATCCAAGTTGCTGGGAAAGACATTATTTAATTCTTTGTTTTTTTATGGCTGAGTAGTATTGCCTGGTATGTATATACCATATTTTCTTTATCCACCCATCAGATGATGGGCACTTAGGTTGATTTCATATCTTTTCAATTGTGAATTGTGCTGCAACAAACATATGATTGCATGTGTCTTCTTGATATAAATACTTCTTTTCCTTTGGGTAGGTACCCAGTATTGCTGCATTGAATGATATGTCTACTTTTAGTTCTTTGAGGAATCTCCATACTGTTTTCCAAAGAGGTTGTACTAATTTACGTTCCCACTAACAGTGTATAAGCGTTCCCTTTTCACCTCATCCACATCAACATCTACTGTTTTTTGACTTTTTAGTAATGGCCATTCTGACAGGAGCAAGGTGGTATGTCATTGTGGTTTTAGTTTGCATTTCCCTGATGATCAGTGATGTTAAGCATTTTTTCACATGTTCGTTGGCTATTTGTATCTCTTCTTTTGAAAAATGTCTGCTCATGTCTTTGCCCCTTTTTAATGGGGTTATTTGTTTGATTCTACCAGGAAATCGTGTGCTGAATCTGCCTGGCTTTCTCCTTTTTCTCTACCACCTCGTCCTATCCAGTGTCATCTATCCCAGACCACCTGCCTGGTGGTGCTTGCTTCTTTCCATTCTTCCATTCTTCTTTTTGTTTACTCCCCTTCCACTCTCTTCTGATAATATAGTCCTTCTTTTCCTCCCTTACACAAACCAAGCTCATTTTTCTTTTTTTTTTTTTTAATTTTATTTTTACCACTTCCAGCACAAGTGGGCCTGGGTCTTGCCCCCTCCCCACTGGAAGTCCCCAGCTCATTCTTATCTGAGTTTTTTTTGTTCTTTCTACTTGGAAAACTCCTACATCCTTAAAATTTTATAGTTTTAGCTCTTATATTCAGGTCTTTGACATATTTTTGTATTTGGTGTGAGATAAGGGTCCAACTTTATTCTTTGCATTTGGATGTCCAATTGTTCAAACACCATTTGTTGAAAGCACTATTCTTTTTCCATTGAATGTTCTTGGTACCCACTTCTACATTTTGAAGAGATTGTGAAGAATTGGTATTAATTCCTTAAATGTTTGGTAAAATTCATCAACTAGGCCTGTGCTTTTCATTGTGGGTAGTTTTTTGATTACTAATCCAATTTCTTTACTTATTATAAATCTAATCAGATTTTCTATTTATTTTTGAGTAAGTTTTGGTAATTTCTGTCTTTCTATAAAGTTGTCCATTTCATCTAAGTTATCTAATATTTTTGGCAAACAATTGTTATAGTATTTCTTTTTTTTTCAGCATATTATGGGGGTACAGATGTTTAGGTTATGTATGTTGCCCTTGGCACCCCCCCCAAGTCCGAGTTTCAAATATGTCTATCCTTCGGGTGGTGCGCATTGCACTCTTTGTGTATGCATATACCTGTCCCCTCCTCCTCCCTCCTCCTCCTCCTCTCCCCGCCCTATAGTATTTCTTTATAATTCTTTTTATTTCTGTAAGATTAGTAGTAATGCCTCTCCTTTCATTTATGATTCTAGTAATTTGATTCTACTCTCTTTTTTTCTTGATCGATCTAGCTAAACTTTAGAAATTTTGTTGATCTTTTCAAATTGTGGTTTTGTTGATTTTCTCTGTTGTTTTACTATTCTATATTTCATTAATTTCTTTCTTTTCTTTTCTTTTCTTTTTTTTTGAGACATGGTCTCGTTCTGTTCCCTGGGCTAGAATGCAGTGGTGTCATCACAGCTCACTGCAAATTCAGCTCCTGAGTTCAAGCTATCCTCTTGCCTTGGCCTCCCAAGTTGCTGGAACTACAGGCATATGCCACCATGCCTGGCTATTTTTTTCTATTTTTTGTAGAGGTGGGATCTTGCTACGTTGCTCAGGCTGGTCTTGAACTCCTGGCTTCAAGAGATCCTCCTGCCTTGGCCTCCCAAAGTGCTAGGATTACAGGCATGAGCCACTACACCTGGCCCTGCTGATCTTTTTTTCTTTAATTTTTTTTTCAGCATATTATGGGGGTACAGATGTTTAGGTTACGTATGTTGCCCTTGCCCCTGCTCCCCACAAGTCCGAGTTTCAAGCGTGTCCATCTCTCGGATGGTGCGCATTGCACTCTTTGTGTATACAAATACCCGTCTCCTCCTCCCCCCTCCCCCCTCCCTCTCTGCCCGACATCCAATAGATGTTATTCTTATATGATTTCTTTAATTTTTAAGTTCATTAAATTCTAAACTTTCCTTTTTCCTAATATAAATGCTCCTTTTATTTTGTTTCATGAACTTTGATATATAGTATTTTTGTTTCTGTCTTAAATAATTAAAATAGTTTTTTAATTAAATTAGTTGATTAAAATTTTAATGAAATCGAAAGCCTTTAAAATAGTTTTAAATAATTTATAATTTCCATTGTTATTTCTTTCTTTTTCTTGTTCTTTTTCTTTCTTTTTTTTTTGGGACAGAATGTCACTTTTGTCGTCCACCCTGGGCTAGAGTGCGGTGGCATCATCATAGCTCATTGCAATCTCCAACTCTGGGGCTAAAGTGATCCTCCTGCCTCAGCCTCCCAAGTAGCTGGACTGCAGGCATATACCACCACGTTCGGCTTATTTTTTCTATTTTAGTATAGATGGGGTCTCACTCTTGCTCAAGCTGGTCTCAAACTTCTGAGTTCAAGCAATCCTCTTGCCATGGCCTCCCAGAGTGCTAGGGTTATAGGCGTGAACCACTGTGCCCAGCCAAAAATTATCTTTTATGTTTATATAGAGACCCTCTTTATCTTTTTTTGTCTTAAAATTTATTTTATTGTTAATATAATTATACCGGCCTTCTTTTGGTTAGTATAAGCCTTACATATCTTTTTTATCCTTTTGCTTTCCACTTTTCTGTAATTTTACTTGTGTTTTAGACCTTTCTAGTAAAAAATACATAGCTTAAAAAATGTTTTTAAACGTGGGTATAAAGAGAGAGGAATAGGCCGGGCGCGGTGGCTCACGCCTGTAATCCTAGTCCTCTGGGAGGCCGAGGCGGCGGATTGTTTGAGCTCAGGAGTTCGAGACCAGCCTGAGCAAGAGCGAGACCCCGTCTCTACTAAAAATAGAAAGAAATTAACTGGACAACTAAAAATATATATATAAAAAAAAATTAGCCGGGCATGGTGGCGCATGCCTGTAGTCCCAGCTACTCCGCAGGCTGCGGCAGAAGGATTGCTTGAGCCGAGGAGTCTGAGGTTGCTGTGAGCTAGGCTGACGCCACGGTACTCACTCTAGCCAGGGCAACAAAGTGAGACTCTGTTTCAAAAAAAAAAAAAAAAGTGAGAGAGGAATGAGGCCCAAGGAGGGTCACTGCAAGGTTCTAGTGACCAGGAGGCTCATGACATCGGCACTGAGACGGGAAATCAATCTTGGAACATCCCACCCCGCCTCTGTCCCTGACCCTAAAACCTCTCCCTTCTTTAGGGACCTCATTCTCTGAATCCCAACCCTCTCCCCTCTCCCCTGGTGACTGTCTTGAGAATATAAAGCTCAATGTTCTTGCACATTTATAATAAAACCCTCTCTGCTATAATCCGCCCTCCAGCTGCTGCCTCATATCTCTCCTCTTCACTGCAAGTTGCTCAGAGTTATTCCTGCCTGTTCTACCAGTCAATTGCTCAATCCGGATACACAGGAGCTATACTCAGCTCTTCCTTCTCTTCAGTGCTCCTCATCAAATGAGTCAGAAAGTCTTCTTAATTCCATCTTAAAAATATATTTTAAATCTGTTCCACCGGCTGCTCTCTCTGCCTCTGCGGTGACACAGGCACCCATCATCTCTTGCCTGGACCTCTGTACCTTCTTCTGGGAATGGATTTCTGATCCTTTCACAAGCTGACAGTGCTCCTCGTCTCTTCTCTAAGTCCTTGCATCCTCATTTGTTCCTCAGCTATGGCTTTCTGGGATCTCCTGAGGTTTGGGACCTCCAAGTCCTTCAACGTGAGTTGTATGGAACACCCACTCAAGTTCCCCAGTTTCCATAGCTCCAGCCCCTAAGATTATACCAGAGGAATGACTCATTGTCACTGTACACCACCCCTGGAAATGCTCTGTTGCTGTGGCATTGTAGGGCCTGATGCTAAGGGCTGGTGTGCCGAGCTCTGGGGACAGTCTCCCGGAAGGCCAATTAAGCCGAGCTAATTGAACCCTGCTATTTGCAGTCTTCATAACCAGACAGGTTTCCTGCTGGGACTCAAGCCCTCAGGTATTCCCGATTGTCCCAGGTGTTTTCCCTACCCTTGAAGAGGCATGCAATTGGACTGTGTGACTGAGTATTCCAGGAAGTTCCTCGTTCTTGCCTTGGTAGAAATGATGTTGTCCCAGTGCAGGTTGGAGGACAGGCCTCAGAGTCCTCAAGCAGAGGGCACAAAGAGGTGTGTTACTTGGCCTCTGCTTTTGGGTTTCTCAACAGATGCACCACTGGTGTTTTGGGCAGAACAAGTCTTCCTCCCGTAGGACCGTCACACTCATCGCAGGGTACTTGCCATCTCTGGCTTCTGCACACGAAGTGCTCAACCAGTCACCCTGATAATCCCAATTGCCCCCACAGACATCCACATGTTCTCTGGGAAAGTGGCTATGCCCCAAGCCTAATCCAAAGCATCAGGTGGACACCCGCAAGCACGGAAATCACTGAGATAACAAGGTGCTGAAATCACCTGATGTTTTTAGGTCTGTCTTGTTCCCAGGACCCAGAGCTTCAGCTCTCTGAGGTCAGTGACTGGCTTTGATTCATGTCTGCTTCCCCTAGCACAGGGCTTGGTCCAGAGCACCAGGTGCGAGGTGTCATGCTGTCCAGTAGAAAAACAATACAAGCCACAGATGTCATTTAAAATGTTCTAGTGGCCACATTAAAAAAATAAAAAGAAGCAGGTGCAATGAATTCCAATAATATATTTAACACAAATATGTGAAAGAATGCTATCATTTCAACATGTAGACCAGACCAAAAAGTTATTAATGGCGTATTTTACGTTATTTTGTGTACTAAGTCTTTGAAATCTGGAGTGTGTATTACACCTACAGAAATCTCAACTCAGATTAGCCACATTTCAAGTGCTCAATAGCCATGTGGCTAGTAGCTACCATGTTGGACAGTACTAGGAAACTCTATTCACCTACTTTTCCCCCCGACTATTGTTACCTTTTTTTTTTTTTTTTAAATAGAAACAGGGTCTCACTATATTGCCAAGGCTGTGCCCAAATTCCTGGCCTCAACGGTCCTCCTACCTCATCCTCCCGAATAGGTGGCACCACGCACTTGGCTATTGCCTACTTTTTTCTCCCAATATTTTTTTGTGTGTGAAAAGTTTCAAACATAAAGAAACATTGACAGAATTGTACAGTGAATGGCCACATGCTAACATGCGGTCTCTACAGTTGTTGACCACTTGCTACATTAGCTTCATCACATATCCGCCTATCCGTCCGTCTCTCCATATCATTGTTTGATTATTGTCTACTTTCTGGAAGATGTTTTTTTTGGAAAGTGTGTGTGGGATAGGTTGAAAAACCCCTCAGGAAATGATTATTTCTTTGAACGTTTGATGAAAGCCTAATCAGGAGTTTTGCAAATTTTAGGACAAAAGTGTCTGAAAGATTCTTTTCTTTTCCTCTTCATTATCCTCTTGTGCCCTTGGCCCCATTTCCCTTTCCTATGGATTCTCAGAAACGTGGCTTCTCTTTCCCCTCAGAGGGCAAATTTCTGAGCGAGGGTCACACCCTGCTCAGGTCTCTCAGCCTAGCGCCACACTGTGCTGGGTTAGAGGCGGCTAACTCTCTAAGCCTCATATGTAATGTGAGGACAGTCGGTTTATTGTGAGGTTTAAATGAGATAAGTTTGTAAAATTTAGTTATTGAAGCAATTGTTAAAATGGTCTGTTGGGAAGGAAAATGAAAGGAGTTTATCACTTATAAATGGCTCTCCTTTGTGCTTTCCTTGTGACACTCAGGTCCCAGAATGTACACAGTGTGGAAATAATTTACATTTTTGTCTCCTGTCTCCTGTCTCCTGGAGGGCATGGACTGTGTCATTTTTTCTCCCCAGCTTCAGCATCAAACACAGGGCCTGGTTCAACAGACGTTAGTTAAATAAATGAATATAATTCTCAGTGTCACAATTATCCTTAGATGATAGTTTCAGAAAATTACAGTGACCTGCAAAATCAGAGAGCAGTGAACCTCAGACTGCATAGATTCAACCCGTCTCCAAGTTTTGCCTCGTTTAGCATGAGGGGAAACTGAGGCTGAAGAAAGTTTACTATGTTTACTGCATATGCATGTCTAGAAGACCATGGGCATTCTATCCAGGGGAGGTGGGAGAAAGCAGTCCCCACATGTCTCTGACGACAGCGAATCTGGGACCCCTCTTCCACTCGTTTGCATCTTTAAAGTAACACCCATGGAGCGTATGATTCTGGGGTCTGGCTACTCTCATCTTTGGTGATGCAGTTGGGTCACTTGACTACATTCAGACCTATTCTATCTGGGTGGTTGAGTAGAATGCTTTCTGAGTATTTTTCTAAAGCTGCTACAGCTCTAGTTGCTTTCATTATTATACAAATGCAATGTTTATTGCTGTAAGTTTTAGAAATGCCAAAATAAAAAGCAATCGCCTATAAACTCACTGTTCAGAGAGAAGCCCTGTTAATAGTGTATTGTGTAGCTCTCCAGATTTTTGTCTATGCATGTCTATGCATGGGTAGCTTTCTACATTAGAGGACAACTCCATGGGCTGGTCCTCATCTCGTTCTTGAGTCAGTACGTTGAAAGGGGGAGGAAAAAAGAACGTGGAAAATTGTCTCAGAAAAATGGCTACACTTGGAGGGCAAAGGCCTATTTTGAAGGCCAACGATTGCATGTTAACTCCTCCTTCTCCTTGCATTCTTTCTGTAATAATTCAAATCTCTCTCCAGATGGATGCCCTTGACCAATTAGGAAGAAATTCACATACTTAGAAAGGCAAAATAAAAAAGCATGTTAATACTTTATCACATATAACAACTCATTCAACAGACGCTTGCAGCAGGTTGTTTGCAAGTTTCGCATGATCAATATCCACTGACGTGTAGCCTGGACTTATAATGCAGGTTTCTCCCATTTATACCCATGGTGTGTCATTTCAGTTACTCAGGTCTTTCTTCGTGCCTCTCAGCAAAGTGCTGCCTTATCTTGTTTTGGTTTTTTTCCATATTGGTCTTCCACATCTCTTGTTAAGTTTATTCTTAGAAATTTCACATTTTTTGTTTTCAATTTCAATGATGTCTTTATTCTATTATGTTTTTGAGTTAGTTATTACTATTATGTAGGAAAATCACTGCTTTTTGTATTTTTATTTTTAAATTATCTAACTCATTAGTTCTCCAGCATATTCTTTTAAGTTTTCTAGATATGCAATCACATCATCTCCAAATATTACTATCTTTTATTATATGTTCTTATTTAATTGTACTAAGCTAAGTAAAAATGGTGAGAGCAAGCATTCTAGCTTGTTTCTGGTTTTAAGGGGAATGCCCATTTTTTTTCAGCGTTAATCATATTGGCTACTGGTTTGAGATATTTTTCCTTTTAACCATGTTAAGAGAGTGTCCCCCTAATAGTATACTTTTTATTTTTTTGCTCATTTCTAATACAGGCATCCCTGGAAGATACTGCCTTGCTCTGGATTAGGCTCGGCTTAAGGGAATGTCGCGGCTGGTGCGTGTTCTATCCAGACCACTACAACTTTCTCCATATCAGCAATAAGGCTGTTTCACCTTCTTACCATTCGTGCGTTCACTGGAGTAGCAGTTTAATTTCCTTGAAGAACTTTTCAATTGCATTCTCTACTTGGTTATCTATTTGGTGCAAGAGGCATAGTTTTTGGCCTATCTTGGCTTTCAACCTGCCTTCCTCACTGAGCTTAATCATTTCTAGCTTTTGATTTCAAGTGAGAGACGTGCGACTCTTGCTTTCACTTGAGCGTTTAGAGACCACTGTAGGGTTAGTAATTGGCTTTATGTTAATATTATTGTATCTCAAAGAATAGGGAGGCCCTAGGAGAGGAAGAGAGATGGAGGGATGGCTGGTTGTTGGAGCAGTCAGAACACACAACATTTATTGATTAAGCTCCCCGTTTTATGTGGGCGCAGTTTATGATGCCTCAAAACAATTATAATAGTAACATCAAAGATCACTGATCGCAGATCTCCATAACAGATGTAATAATAATGAGAAAGTTTGAACTATTGCAAGAATTACTAAGATGCGTGACACAGAGACACGCTGTGAGCATGTGCTTTTGGAAAAATGGCGCCAACAGACTTGCTCCACGTGGGTTGCCACAAACCTTGAACTTGTAAAGAATGCAGTATCTGCAAGGTGCAATAAAGTGAAACTCGATCAAATGATGTATGCCTGTATTTATCAGGAATGCAGAAGGAATTTTATCAAGTGGTTTTTTTTGCCGTCTGTTGAGATGATCATATGCTTTTATTTTTTTCATTTATTTATATAATTAAGTACAATAATAGATTTTTTAAAAGTATGAAACCACCCTCACATTCCAAGAATAAATTTTATGGATTACTAGTCTCCTAATATTCTTCTAGGGATATAAATATGTTATTATATTTATTTGTAAGGAATTTGAGATTTGTCTGTACTGTTTTTGTGCTATGGTTGTTAAGTTTGGTATCAGGGTTATGCTAGTTTTATAAAGGAAATGATATAAATTAAAAAATAAGAGGTTTCTTTCTCTATTTTTTGAATCAGTTTAAACAGATCCTATTTTTGTTTGTAGGATTGTTTTCTTTATCCTTTTTCTTTAAAAAAATAGACTTTAACTTTTAGAGCAGTTTTGGGTTCACAGAAAAATTGAATGGAAGCTACAGAGATTTCCGCCCCGCCCAGCCTCCGCTATATACATTTGTTATAATCAATGAACCTACATTAACACATAATTATCACCCAAAGTCCGTAGTTTACATGAAGGTTCATGCTTGGTCGTGTATATTCTATGGGTTTGGGCAAATGTATGATGACATGTATCCACCATTATAATGCCTTATGCAGTAGTTTCACTGCCCTAAAAAATCCTCTGTGTTCTACCTCCTCCCTTCCTCCAGCCCCCGGCAACCACTGATCTTTTTCCTGTCTCCATAATTTTGCCTTTTCCAGAATGTCATATTGTCACACTTGTCATATGCAATTTTTTCAGATTGGCTTCTTTCACTTTAGCAATATGCATTTAAACTTCTTCCATGTTTTCTCATCACTTGATAGCTTGTTTCCTTTTAGCAAAAAATAATATTCTATTGTCTGAATGTACCACAGTTTGTTTATTCATTCAGCTACTGAAGGACATGTTAGTTGCTTCCAAGTTTTGGCAATTATGAATAAAGCTACTCCAGCCTGAGCAAGACGGAGACCCCATCTCTACTAAAAGTAGAAAAATTAGCTGGGTGTCATGGCACGCACCTGTAACCCCGGTTACTCGGGAGGCTGAAGCAGGAGGATTGCTTGAGCTCAGGAGTTGGAGGTTGCTGTGAGCTAGGCTGATGCCACAGCACTCTACTCAAGACAACAGAGTGAGACTCTGTCTCAAAACAAAACAAAAAAAAGAATAAAGATGCTATAAACATACATATGTAGATTTTTATTGGACACAAATTTTCAACCCATTTGAGTAAATTCCAAAGAGTGTTATTGCTGGATTGTACCGTGGAGTGTTTAGTTTTATGTGAAACTGTCAGACTGTTTTCCATAGTGGCTGTACCATTTTGCTTTTCTTTATCCTTTTAATGTTAAATTTTCACCTGGATATACCTACATGACCTGGCCTCTTTAAATAGTTTGCCTATTACTAACTGCACCTTTTGATCTGAAGACTTAATTCTTCAGGTCAGGAAGTTTTCTTTATTTCTTTAATGACTATTTCTCCATGAGTTCTGTTCTCTGCTTCTAAAATGTCTTTTATACAAGTATATTTGATTTTTGGACTTTTCTTCTCTTTCTCTCTCTTTTAATCTCTTTATTTATTTATTTATTTCAGACTTATAGGGAAGGTTCTCAAAGCAGTCTTGCCTGATTCGGTTTTTAATCTAAAACAAACTTCTTCCTTTTACATATTTTCCCATATTCATATATAGGTTGACCTTTGGAATCGTACTTAGAATATAAATTAGGGAATTTTACTGTTGCTATTTCTTAGATTCTAGTAACCCTAGTGATAAGGATACAACACCTTTTATCTTTTTTCATATGTCTAATAATTTTTCTTTATTTGCTCACTTTCTGAAGGGACCCAGATCTAGTTTATTTAGGATTGGGATTTGAAACGGCTTCTATAAAAGATTATGTAGATCGTTTTCAAGCACGTTGGTTCCAGACAATGGGGAAAGAAGAAATATTGATTATAGTTTAATTTTCTAGACTGGGAAATCCAATGGACCATGATTGGGGCAGGCAGAGTTTCTGAGAAGAGGAGAGAAGTTGGCTACTATGCTGGGCAACTTCTTTTCAGCGTTTGCTGAGGCAGCCCCAGGTTGACGGAGGAATGTCTCCCTTCTCTAACTGGCGTGAGCATCCAGATTAGGGACCTGCTGGCCAATGTCCCTGCTTTTCTGTGCAAAGCAAAAGACGGGCTGAGCCTTGGCCAACTTCTCTGTGAGCAGCCACTTGCAATTCCCAAGGTTGCTCAATTTGTTTCCGGCCTGTGCCCAACTCACCCTTGTTCCTACTTCCAGCCGTCTGTTGTAGGGCTTTATGGAGGCTCCTCTGAGGCATATCCTCCCTTACTTCCCAGGAGTGCCCTTCCTAAGTCAATATGTCCATCAACTTGGTTCCAATTGCACGCTATCTGCCGAAATTCGTTAAGGTTTACGCGACACTTTACTGATTTCAGGTGTGGAATAGCATCTTTCATCTTTTAATTTATTTTTCCATTTCAATGGGAATTTGGAATAGAGAGGAGTTAAATGTATGGGATCAAATTATGATCTAGAAATAAGAATCAGGATACCGTAACTTTCCACAGAATACAGAACTGATTTATTTACAGTGTCACCACTAGGTGGTGCCACCAATTAGTGAAAACAATGTGATTGCTATTGCTGGACAACCAAGAACCACCTGCAGCTAGTACAAGCAGCAAGTTTGTGAGCTCGTCCGGAACTTGTATGCATGTGTGCATAAGTACATGAGTGTGGGCACGCACAGTTGCTGGTGTAATGTTGATTGACACGTGTACATATGCATGCAGGTGTATTCATGAGCCCGTGCACCCTGGAAAGTACGGGCATGAAGGTAAATGATAAGAGCTTACCCGTCAAAAGGCTTGCCATCAGCCCATGGTCTGGAACTCCCGTTCCTTAGCGAGGAAGGCTGCTTGCGGAGTGTGCAGAAGGCCACATCCTGGGGGAGAAAGACAACGACAAGGCCACAGAACAGCTTTTCTGAGGCAGGAAATCCATCAGTCCTGCAAGCCCGTGTGTCCAGTCAAGCTTCCAGGAAGGTTTCAGTCACTTCTGAAGTCACGCGGAGGACTGTAGTCTCAATGCCTGGCCTCCTCGCCCCACGTGCCCAAAACATCTAGTAAAATGTCCGCCTTGGGATCCTGTCTTCTGTCTAGATGGGAACTGAACCTGCACCTAAGAAAATAGATATTGTGTGTGTGGGGTCGCCCCAATCCCCACCCCTCAGGCTCATCCACACCCACACATCCTCTTCCCGTTGTCTCTGTGGAAGGCCCTCTCACTGCAGCACTGCTGCTGTATCGAGTACCTGCTGTGTACAACAGCCCAGAAAGCTGGGGGAATTGAGTCACATCCCTCCTCTTCTCTGGGTTTCCCTGTCTCTCAGTGAGGGCTGGGTCTGGGTGGTTCCAAGGGCCATTTGCGCTGAATGAAGTTCAAGTCCACGGGTTGCAGGCCCCTTCCCACACTCCAGTGGCTGGTGTGGAATGGGAGTCTCCTTGGAGAAGTTCTGAAGAAGAAAATTCCATTTGACTTCCTCCTCCTTCTCCTTAGAGCAGACTTCCCTCCTTAACTTCCCCCCCCAGGGAAGGCAGCTGGGCTCCCCGGGCCCCAGCATTCTGCAGGAGGAATTCTTACTCCAGATCATTAAAAGTTCAAGTGACTTCCCCCAGGGCCAAAGAAGCCCTAAGATTCATTAGACCTGCTGTCCCCTGAGCCCAATTTGGTTGAAGGGAATGCATACCCTTTTCATCCATTGAGGGTTTGCCCTAAGGGTTCAAGGGTCAGGGGAAGGGATTTGCCCGAGTTCCCCGGGGTGGAGTTGCTCCCAGAGCTTACAGCAGCCTCAGCAGCCTCGCCACTGGTGCCTGCAGACATCCCTCCAGGTGGCACAGACCCAGGAGGACCCTGGAGGGAGGGGCAGGGACACAGCCTGGGGGACCCCTGGGGAGCCACAGAGCTGGGGCTTTGAGGGTCCCACTGTGTGTGAGGAAGATCTTCAAGAACAGCCCAACAAGCACACAGCAGAAAGGGCTGCCCAGGGAGAGTGAGCGCCTGTCCCTGAGGCCTGGGAACAGGATGGGAGGAATGCTTCCTGAGAGGAACTCAGGGACTTAGGACCAGGAGGGGGAGGAGACGGGTGACTGCTCAGATCCTGGCCACTGTGTAATTTCTCCACCAGGGAGGAATGGCATTCACCGCTGCTGGGCAGGGAGCGTGAGACAGAGTCAGGGGCATACCCTTTATGGCCAATTGAGACTGCTGAACTGGGGACCAGGAGGCTGGGACTGGGGTCTGGCCTCTGAGCCCAGCGGCCTCCTTCCTGGCTCCCAGAAACCTTGGACTGACACCCAGGCCCTCTTGCCTCCCAGGCCCAGCAGGGCGGAGGACCTCACCAGATGGAGAAAGTCTGCCTGTGGTGCCTCCCTGAACTCAGGGTAATTCACTTGACAGAACCTGACTCTTAGCCCTGGAGGACTCTGGGCTACAGGATGGGAATCACAGACTCTCAGACGACAATGTCTCCCATGTAATCTAGTCCGAATCCACTGCAATAGTATCAATGGCAAGCATGTGACAGGAAACGATTTAAGTGCTTTGTGTCTTAATTCCTTTAATCCTCAGAAAATCCTACAAGGAAGGTAGTATTAGCCATATCACAGAAGAGGAAACTGAGGCACAAAGAGGTTAAGTAACTTGTGCACAATCACAGAGAAAGTGAGTTGTGTGGTTCCACAGCCCATGTTCTTAATCTCCATGCTATCCTATCCCTACAGGAGGAAACCGAAGCCCAGAGTGGGGACGTCCCTTAGCCAGGTGGCAGAGTGGAACAGGCCTCAACTTCTTACCTCTGCACTCAGGGCTCTTCCCTCAATCATACGAGGCCTGACAGTGTCTCTGTCTCTTCCCGGCCTCCCTGCCAGGCCTCCGCAGGGTTAACGGCAGCCCGGCCCTGCCCTTGGCAGGCAGCTCCAGTCCAAACAGACTTCGCCCACATTCCCTGGCTGCTGTCCAGCCCAAAGGAGCTGAGACAACACCGTCCAGTGGCTGTGTGGGCTGAGCAGAGGCTGAGCGGGGAGCCATGAGCGGCGAGGGCTCATCCAGCTCCCAGGTGCTAGGCCTCCTGGGGAGCACGGCCCTCGCGGGATGGATCGTAGGCGCTGCGGTGGCTGTCCTGCTGCTGCTGTTGCTGCTGGCCACTTGCCTTTTCCATGGACGGCAGGACCATGACGTGGAGAGGAACCGTCCAGTTGCAGGGGGAAACCGAGTCCGGTGGGCCCAGCCGTGGCTCTTCCGACGCCAGGGCCACCCAGGAAACTTTCACCTTCACCATCACCATCCTCGTGGCCATGTGTCTCACATGCGGAACGCGGGCCTCCCTCATCACCACCTCCACCACGCTCCTCACCACCCCCACCGCCAGCACCTCCGCCACGCTCGCTGAGGCTGCCACCGCGGATACCAGCCCTGCCGTCCCTGCCGTCCGTTGCCTGAACAAGTGGACCCGCCGTGTAGAAGGATGCATCTCTGGGGTGAATGAGGGGTACTGTGACCTGGGTCCTGCTGGAGCTTCATTTGCATACTATGTCCCAGTGCACCGAGGGACACTGGGGGGCCCTGCAGACACTGGGGGATTTGGGGGTAGAGAGCGGGGCTGGTCCTTTGGGACTGGACACCCACCTTGTGACAATACCTCCCAGTGGGCCCCAGAAGTCACAAGGGTGTCTTGGCAGAGCCAGTGCACAGGTGGGTGTGAAGTGCTCATCTTCCGATTTCCTCAAGAGGCAGCTGCAAGCCTCTCAGGCAGTCACGGGAGAGGCCCTGAGACTGCCCTTTCGGTTTCTAGAAGGCAGTAGGGGCTCACAGTCAATTCATTCGTGCCTCAGTCCAGGAAAATAAAAACCACTAAGAAGCTTTTGTGAAGAGGCTCTTGATTGCGACACAGTGGGAGGGAGGCAGCCGCCAGGCCTGCAGCTGTGTTGCCCTGGGACCTCCCTCTCTGCCTGGAGCTCGGCCTGGGGCTCGGTGCTGGCCGAACTGGGTGGGCTCTGCCTGAGCCCCGAGGGAGGACTCAAGAATTGCATGAATTCCTTCCCAGGGAAGGCCCTCTGTGCACCAGAGTGACTGTGGCCTTCTGTGAGACAGTCCGGGGCCTCAGAGCAGTGTGGGAGCCCCGGAGCCTGGCTTCCCAGGGCTCTACTGTCCTTTTTCCAGCCCATGTTCAGGGCACACTGAGCTCAGGATTCAGGGAAGCCGCACTCCATAGGCTGCGTGGAATTCAGTTTCCTTGGCCAGGCTTAGCCCGGCCTAAGTCTCCCGCCAGCCTGCCCCTACCTGGTGCCTATGTGTGTGGGGCGAGTTGGGAGGGAGGGCATGGAGTTCTTGAAACAGGAGGATGGGGTGCTGGCATGCTGGGGTGCTGGGTGCCCTCAGGAGAGTGCTTTCCTCTCTGGGTCTCGGTTTTCTCATCCCTAAAATGGGATGGCTAAGAAAGATTCCCCCTTGCCAAATCCCTCTTGTTCCCAAATACTCTATGAACAACTGGTGGAATCCACGGTGAGGAAGGAGGTCTGGTTCTGAGGCTCCAGCCTGTGCCTGTGAGCTGGGTGGGCAGTGCAGGGAGAATAGGCCTGGGGGCCAGGACAGCAGTAGGCAGGGCTGGGGAGCCGGCCAGGAAGTCAGGGGCCAGTGACTCCCTGGAACGGAATGTCCTCTTTCCTTGCTATTTCCTAGTAGATTCTCTGTGAGGGCTGGAGGAGGGGGAGTGAGGGGCACAGACACAAATTCGCCCTTGGTTTCTGAGATGGGAAGTGCATTGTTGAGTCTATCTCTGCAGTGTCCCTTGAGTCCAGCCAGAAGCATCGCCACCCTGATTTTACAGATGAATCAAATCAGGGTAAAAGGTTCCTTCAAATCTCAGAAATGGAAAAGGAAACTTATAAAGGCAGAAGACAGCAGGGCTGAGCTTCCTTCATTCCAGTTTAACAATTCGGCACCACTCACACCCACAGCAGGCGGCCTACAGCTGCATGTACCCACGAACAGGCAAACGAGAAGTCAAAGGAACACCTGATCAGGCTAGAAACACAGCCCCCTGGTGCTCTCTGCCCCCCAGACTGATGCTGGCAATTCAATCAGAAACACAGGCACAGAAGAGCTCATCATTTCCTTCCCTCCGCTTCTGGACGCCCAGTTCATACCAGTAACCCAGGGAGTCTGCCTCCTGTCAAGGCCCACAGGGGGCTCCACATGGGAGGGCCCAAGGCCGGCACTACCCAGTCACCTTAGCCAAGGGAAAGAAAGAGAATATGACAGGGCATCATTTTCTCTGAAAAGTCAACTCTCCCATTCTGTGCATAGGAGTTTCTTAACCCTGGTTCTAAGAAAGTTCCCTCGGGCCTTGGAGAAATTGAAAAGGACCCAGGCTGTGTGACCTCGGGCCAGCCCTCTCCCTTTCTGGGTCTTTCTTTGCACCCTGATCAGTAAAACTGCACAATCAGGTGATCACTGTGTGGTTGCGTGGTACCTGGAAGCAGCACTGAGCTAGGAGTGGTGGTGGGGGGGGGAGTCCCTCCTCGGCTGTCTGGTGCTCTAGTTATCACGACTAATTCGCAAGGGGCCATGGTGGGCTGGTCACCTCTGTGACTGTCAGCATCTTTGTCTGTAAGATGGAGATGTGAACTAAAATAAAATTTTAAGGCTCACCCCGCCACCAGCTGACTAAATGGACCCCCTCGTGGCCAAAGGAATATCCTAAAACTAAATTGCTTGTCAGGAGGAGGGAGGTCAGACATGCCTTATCATGCTCTCCTCCCTTCTTGGGGACATCCTTTGTAACCCATTAACAGGCCTAAGGGTTTGCAAGACAAACCTGCAGGTCCTCAATTTACATAACAAATATATGTCCAGTGGCTTATCTCTGATAAAGACTCCTTATGTTGAAACACTCCAAGCCTCTAGACAAAGCTTCATGTCTTTAACCAATTACAAGCCAAAGAATCTTTAAACCTACCTATAACCTGTAAGCCCCTGCTTCGAGATGGCCCAAGAAGATTTATGACTTCGCCTGTAAGCCCTGTCTCCCTGAAATGTATAAAACCAAACTATAACCCAACCTCTGCCAGTCTACTTGCTCAAGGCCTCTTGTGCGTGGCTCTGGGTCATGGTCCTCAAATTTGGCTCAGAATAAATCTCTTTAAAATTATTTTACAGAGTTTGGTCTTTTTTCCGTTGACAGAGACAATGTCACTACACAGGGAAGATGCCATGAGACAATGGCTGGCTGTGTCCAGTACCTGGAGTTACTGTTTCTTACTATTCCATGTCTCAGAACTGGGCAGAGTGGAGCTACCAAGCCAGTGTCCTTTCAAGAGGTGTTGGGTGTGCGAGGGCTGATGGAGCCCCTGCTGGCAGATGAACTCAGTGTCCCAGGCCTGGCTCATTCCCTTCCCCCGTTCCCCCTCCGGGGGCGGGGCGGGAATGGCTTGGAGTGGCGGGGTGGGGTAAGTGCTGTCACTGAGGAAGGCAGCTGTGCAGGTCCTGGGCCCCCACTCACAATTGGAGGAAGGAATTCAGGAAGTGCTCGCAGCTGCTCAGACATCTCTGAGCCAAGTTCCAAGCAGGACCAAGGCTGCAGCACCCAGGGAGGAGCGTCATGGTCCCTGGGGTGGCCACCAGGCCGGGAGGCCACAGCACCAGGTACAGCCAGGGCTGGTCCTCGAGGAGCCCAGGGTAAGTCTCCACAGCACCTGGGTGTGAGCGGTGGGCCTGAGCAGGCAGCAAAGAGGGCTGGGCGAGGCCTGTGCTGAAGAAGGCTGCTCCCAGGCCCTGCAGTCA
Source organism: Avahi laniger (assembly GCA_963575035.1). Lineage (NCBI taxonomy): Eukaryota > Metazoa > Chordata > Mammalia > Primates > Indriidae > Avahi > Avahi laniger. The sequence continues at coordinate 22,869 of CAUYSK010034833.1, read as the reverse complement.
TTGAAGGGGCCGGGATTCCAGAGGGAGCACACCCCACTCTGTCTAAATTGCACGTGCCCAACAACATGCAGAAAAGGAGGCCAAATGCAAAGTGCCCTGCCCCCAGCCTCTGCTGAAGGCCGTGGCGCCTGTGGTGACCCGTGAGCGCTCTCAACCTTGCCCAGAGCTGGCTCTTGCCTTCTTCTCCCTCTGTGTCCCTGCCTCCCGCAGCTGGGCCGAGGGAAGGACTGGCCCAAGGTCCCTCCCAGGGAAGAGCCCAGTTCCCCCTGGATCGGCAGGAGGGGGAGTATTTTGTCTCTTGATTGAGTGTACAATCGCTCTTGAAATCCGTAGGCGTCACCAGAGGGCCAGGACTGGCCAGGCTCCCTCTGAGCAGTGTCTTTGGCCCCCTCGTCCCCACCTCCTCCGTGTCCAGGGAGTCTTGTGCTCACATCTTCCGGGACGGTGGTGCTTCTAGAAGCTGCCATGGAGTTGACCACAGCTCTTGGAAGCCTGGCCTGAGGCTTAGAAAATGGAGATCATCTGAGATTGGAGCAGTGGAGCCACATGAGGGTGTCCTGCGGCAGAGGGCGGGCACGACCAGCGCCTCAGACCAGCATCTTCTTAGAAGGACAAGGGAGAGTGGCTGGAGGAGCACAGGGCGCCTGCAATCACTAAGAGCCTGCTGATGGATGCGGGGCTAAGGCTCCCCAGGGACCCAAGTTTGCTCGGAGGGTTAGTGGCCACACGGGCCATGGAAACGGCAGTGATTGGAGTGGTGGCGGTGCTGTTTATGGTCACCGTGGCCATCACCTGTGTCCTCTGCTGCTTCAGCTGTGACTCAAGGACCCAGCATCCTCAGGGGGCCCCTGGCCGCAGCTTCACGGTGGCCACGTTTCGCCAGGAGGCGTCTCTCTTCACGGGGCCGGGCCGCCACGCCCCGCCAGCGCCCAGTGCCCGGGACTTCTGGACCTTCATGTGAGGCCTAACAGTCCCTCAGGATTTGCTCTGCTGGTGGGTCACACTCACCCACCCTTCAGCAAGCCTTCCCTGGTGTCCCGCCTCTCTGATCCTGCATCCCTGTCCTTACTCTCCTGTATCCTGTGTCTCCCCATCTCCTCCTATCCCGGTTTGCTGTGCCCTCCAGCCTGGACCTCCACACTCCCACCGTGTGGCGGCCAGGTGGGAGTCGGCTCTGACCGGAAGCTCAGCTGGGCTCCACCCACAGGATGGGCTTAGGAAGGGCCAGGGGAGTCGGTGAACAGACACTGCGTGGGATTGCACGGTGGGCCAGCTCTGCTGATCCACACCGGGCACTGACACATCACTGTGATTTATTGTAAACAGAGTGCTTGTGACACTGGTTCTATTGTCACCAGAAGACCCAAGTGGACATTTTCAGAAACCACTTCTTATCTGTGCCCCTCATGGAATGTTTTTGCACATTGCACAGAGCCCAACGCGGAGAGGCCTGCTCCCTGCCAGGTGCCTGAAATCAGCCCTGAAATTCTCAAACCAAAAAGCTTCTTCCTGGGGACAAATGATTTATTTTGTAATTGAAAGTTATAGCCTTTTATGGGTCTTTCCAAATCTGGTTTGGAAAACCACAAAAAGAAGCAGAAGAGAAAACAAGAGTCACAGAAAGTACAAGATGTTTTATTAACAGGAAAAGCAGAAAGAAGACTTTGAAACATATTTTGAATGAGATTTTATTGCTGTATTCTAACAGGTCACTTCTAAGAGAATGTGAGTGACTTGTGTCACTTAGGAATGATACAAAAATCATGGACTGAAAGATAATTTCAAAAAAGTTAAAATGTTATGTTACATTCAGAGCATGTAACAAAGCTCTTGTTTTCATCACAAATAAAGAGCTATTCAGTTTTTATTAATAGAAAATCTGTTCTCTCTGTGGCCGTGGGATAAATGCCATGCCGTATTTAACACATTGACTGCTGCATTAGCAAAAAATTTTTTTTCCTTGGGGCCATGGAGTTTTATTACAAAAATAGAATAAAAGCTTTGAAAATAAAATGATCCTTTGTAATTTAATGAAAAAAAATTTTTTTATTGTTTTCTGTGCATGAGTTATATGCAACTTGAAAAATAGTTCACGTGGCTCCCAAGGTGAAGAGACCTGAGGCTTCACGAGGCCCTGGGCTCAAAACTAGCATGAGTTATATACAACTCACATGGCAGTTAATATGTTAGAGAGTATGGTTTGAAGGGTGCAAAAATGTGAGTCTCCCGGCTCCTGTGTCTGCATCCGGCCCTGAATGGGCGGCTCTCTCCCGCCCTGAATGGGGGCTGTGGCCTCTAAGGGTGCCCAGATGGGCTGCCCTTGCCATGTGGCTGCCACAGAAGGGCTCTCAGAGAGAGAGGATTGGGGCTGGAGAGGAGCACAGGGGGAGGTGCAGGGAGGGAGTCAGACTGATGGGGAGCAGAGGGGCTCAGCCCGGGGACAGGAGCTCCTGGGACCATGTCCTGGTCACTCTGGACCTTAGAGCCCCTGAGCCGGGGCTGGTGGAAGGGAACTGGCTGCATGCAGGGAGGCCATGGAGACCAAGTGAATTGTTGCAGATTGTGTCTCTGAAAGTGAACTCTGAGACAAAGTTTGGGTGCAAGATGTTTACTAGGGATCAACACCAGTGAGGGGAAGGAGGAGGAAGCAGGGTTCGGTGGAGGAAGAAGTCAAACTGCGATGAGGGCCCTTAATATCCCCCCACTTTTGCTCTCTCAGTTCCTCCACCCCTGCCCCTGGGTTTGACCTCAGGCAAGGCAGCTCTCCCAGCCCAGACAGGCCCTGAAGTCCCTCCTTGAAAGAGGATCTGGGCAGCGTGTCTCCACAGGAACGGGGCGGTCCTGTTCTCGGAGGTACTTAGACCGGTCAGAAGTGGGTGAGTGTGTCCAGACACAAAGAAGCACCTGGGCACAGGCGCCCCAGGAGGGGAGAGGCGGCTGTGCAGGATCCAGAGGGGGAGAAGAGTGGCAGCAGCCTCCCACTACCTGCAGGCAGAGGCAGCTCTGCTCCAGGGCAGCCATCTTTCGGGAGCCAGGCCCAAGGCTCTGCTCTTGTACTGTGTGGCCACAACCCTCGCTGGGTCAGTCCCTCACTGGGCCTGATTCCTACAGACTGGAATCACAGGACTATGAAAACAAAGCAATGACAGTTGTAGGAGTGGCTTCCCTGCTCAGGGGACAGACAATCTGTTAAGCCCTGAGATCCCCTCATTTGCTCACTTGCTCATACACCCCACCCAACCACCTATCCATCCACCCACCCACCTATCCATCCACCCACCCACCTGTCTATCCACCCACCTGTCTATCCATCCACCCACCTGTCTATCCATCCACTCACACACCTATCCATCCACCCACCCACCTATCTATCCACTCACCTATCTATCCATCCACTCACCCACCTATCCATCCACCCACCCACCTATCTATCCACTCACCTACCTATCCATCCACCCACACACCTATCCATCCACTCACCCACCTATCCATCCACCCACCCACCTATCTATCCACCCACCTATCTATCCATCCACTCACCCACCTATCCATCCACCCACCCACCTATCCATCCACCCAACCACCTATCTATCCACTCACCTACCTATCCATCCACCCACCTATCTATCCATCTACCCACCCACCTATCCATCCACCCAACCACCTATCTATCCACTCACCCACCTATCCATCCACCCAACCACCTATCTATCCACTCACCCACCTATCCATCCACCCAACCACCTATCTATCCACTCACCTACCTATCCATCCACCCACCTATCTACATCTACCCACCCACCTATCTATCCACTCACCCACCTATCTATCATCCACCCAGCCATCCACTCACCCATCAATCCATTCACCCGCCCATCTATATACCCATCCATGTATCTGCTCCCTGAGTCTTACTTCCTCACCTACCCATGCATTTATTTATTCATTCTATCACCCATTCACTTATTCAGTCATTCACTCGTCCATTCAATAAACACTAACTGAGCACTGACTGTGTACCAGGCCCTGCCCAAGGAGTGTAGGAGTCAATTGGACATTCAGACTCAGGGAACTCCTGGATAAGGCTACAGATAACACATTTTGGGTGCTCAGGGGAGGGAGAGCTGGGAGACTTAGGGAAACCCAGGAGGAGGAGGCTCTTGAGCTGGACTTGAAGAAGAGAGGGGACTTCAATAAGAATTTGGGGGAGGGTATTGCCAACAGAGGGAACAGCATGAGTGAAGGTTCAGAGAACAGGTAGGGGCAGGGAGTCAGCAGCTGAGCTTGGCCAGCCACAGGGAGATGAGGCTGGACAGCAGCCAGCTCCTGAGGGAAGCTCACTTGCCACACCTGGCCAGCATGTTTCCAGGCAATGGACGACGAAGGCAGTGCAGAGGCAACCTTACTTGTTGGGCCGGGCAGGTGCAGTCTCTGAAGACACATAGTGCATTGCAATAGGCTGTTGCTGCAGGGGAGAGGTGGCTCCTGTAGCAGGAGCTGGGCGAAGGTCCTTGGAGGACGCTGGTGGGGCCAGCCCCAGGCGGAGGTGGGTCGGAGGAGGTTGGAGAAGCTGTCCCCGGACAGCAGGGAGTTGGAGATGAGAAGGCAGTCAAGGCCAGCACCCTGGAGCAGCTGACAAACGGTGGGGCCAAGGGGGAGCAGGGACAGGAAGGCGATGAGTGCGGGGTAGAGACGGAGGGTGGGGCCGCCAGATTCGGCAAACAGAAATACAGGACATCCAGTTAAACTGGAATTTCAGATAGGTAACGAATAATGTTTCAGTGTAAGAATGTCCCAGAAACTGAAATTCCAGTGTGACGGGGCATCCTGCATTTTATCTGGCAATCGCGCTGGGAAGAGGGTGGTCCTGGTGGGGGGAGGGTCGGCGGTGGAAAGCAGCAGGGGGCCGGCCAAGGTGAGCGGAGAAGAGGTCCCTGGATTTTGCACCATAAGGGTTGGTAATGGCGTTGGTGAGAACCCCACAGTGGGGGGTGTGTGTGTATGTTGTGCGTGTGGTTTGTTAGAGTATGAGTGTCTGGGTCTGTGTGTGCTGCGTGTCTGGTGTGTGCGTGTGCTATGTTAGAGTATGAGTGTGTGCTGTGTCTGTGTGTTTTTGTGTGAGTCTGTGTATTATTTGTGGTATGTCAGAGTGAGTGGTGTGTGTGATGTGTGTATGGTGTATATGTGTGTATAAGTGGGGTGGTGCCTTTGGTGTGTTAGAGTGTATGTGTTATGTGTTGCGCGTGGTGGGTGTTTTTGTGTGCAGTGTGGTGTGTGTATGTTGTATATGTGTATTTATACAGGGTGGTGTGTATAGTGTGTTAAGAGTGTGAGTATGTGGTGTGTTTGTGTGAGTGTGTGTGGTGTGTATGTTGTGATGTATGTGTATGTTGTGGTGTGTGTGTGTTGTGTGTATATTGTGATATATATGTACTGTGTGTATATTGTGGTGTGCCCGTGTGTTTGTGTGAGTGTGTATGTGGTGTGTTTGTATGTGATGTTGTGTGTGCTGTGTTGTGCGTATTTGTGTCAGTGTGTGTGGCGTGCGTGTGTGCTGTGGTATGTGTGTTGTGTTGTATGTGTTATGTGTGTGTGTTGTGTGTGTTGTGGGATGTGTGTTGTGGTGTGTCTGTTGTGTGTTTGTGTGACTGTGTGGTGTGTATGTACTGTAGTGTGTGTATGTTATGGGGTGTGTGTGTGTTGTGTGTATATGTTGTGGTGTGTGTGTATGTTGTGGTGTGCATAGTGTGTGTGAGTGTGTGTGGTATGTGTGTTGTTGTATATGTGTGCTGTGGTGTATGTGTTGTGGTGTGTGTGTATGTTGTGTGTGTTGTGTGCATATTGTGCGGGTATGTTGTGTGAGTGTATGTTGTGGTATGTGTGCTGTGGTGTGTGTGTTGTGGTGTGTATTTGTGTCAGTGTGTGTGGTGTGCATGTGTGCTGTGGTGTGTGTGTGTTATGGTGTGTGTGGTATAGTGTGTGTATGTTGTGGTGTGTGGTATGTGTTGTGTGTGTGAGTGTGAGTGTGTGTGGTGTGTATGTACTGTGGTGTGTGTATGTTATGGGATGTGTGTGTATATGCTGTGGTGTGTGTAGTGTGTGTGTGTGTGTGGTGTGTGTGTTGTGGTATATGTGTGCTGTGGTGTATGTGTTGTGGTATGTGTGTATGTTGTGGTGCGGGTATTGTGTAGGTATGTTGTGGTGTGAGTGTATGTTGTGTGTGTTGTGGTGTGGGTATTGTGTGGGTATGTTGTGGTGTGAGTGTATGTTGTGGTATGCGTGTGGTGGGTGTGTGTTGTGGTGTGAGTGTATTTTGTGGTGTGTATGTGTTCTGGCGTGTGTCCGCCGAGGTGCTCCTGCCACTGTCCCCAGTGCAGCCCCCTGTGTGAGAAGAGGGTGGGCCCAGCAGCAGCCTGCTCCAAGCCCTCTCTGAGAAAGCGCGGCCTCTTCCCACTGTCCCCACAGGAGGGGCGGCAGTGCAAGGACGAGAGAGACTTAGGCTGGCACCCACATGCTAGTGAGGCTGGGAGTGTTTATCTGGTGGCAGTGAAGGAAGCGGCTGCTCAAGGTCACTTGGCCCCAGGCCTGCCAGTTTCCAAATCTAGCGTTCTCTCCCTTCTCCTGCTATTGCTGGTTTCTATTTACTGGATCTTACCGTGCACCAGGCACATTATGCTTTCCATATGTCATCTTGTCATCAGTGCTCATGGCAGCCCCATAACCTCCACGTTACAAGGGGGGAACTGATGTGAGCCACTTCGGGCTGATGCCGCACCTGCAGGGGCAATGCTAAACCGTCCTTTTCCTCCCTAAATGGTGTCTGCACCAAGCAAACCCTCAGCAGAGCCCATCTCATATGTTCCGGAGGAAGGGAAGCCAGGGGATCTGACTTGGCCAGTTCTACCTGAGCAAAAGCCTTGCCGACACCTGCCCCCACCTGCCTCTCTGGTTTTGAAGAAGAAAGGGTCTTTGCCGTCTTCGGTTCTAACGCGCAGCCCACGACTACATTTGTGTGGAGGGCTAGAGTTCTGGGTTAACAGACATCAGTCCTGAGCCGTCAGTCCCAAAGCTTTGCGTCCGCAGAGAGACCAGCTGTGCCACTCTGAGCAACAGGTCTTGCTTCCCCTTTACCTCCCGGGGCTCCCCCGACCCCCAGCTCCACCGGGGGCAAAGGGTAGTGAGACCCCTGCTCTGTTCCATCCCAGCCCTACCGGGCACAATGGAAAGGGCGAATCCTGGCCCTGCCTCTACCCCTCAGTTTCCCTGGTTGTCCAGAGGAGATGAGAATCCCGTCCTGCCTTGTCCAGAGGATGTCTGAAAGTGGGGAGATCCTTAACACCCAGCCGTCAGGAGGGCAGGGGGTGGAGGCACCCTTCACCCATCCCGCCCTGCTCTTTCTCCACATTGCCCGCCCGAAACCAGGCTGGTGTTTCTCTCTGGGACAGGCTGGATTCTGGAATCTAGAAGGCCTTGAAATAACACATTTGCCGGAAAAGTACCTTCCTTAAAGGAAACCACTTGTTCCAGGAGTAGAAAAGGGCCATTGTGCTTTGCCAGGTCCTCATTCCCCTGAGGACACGACACTTGAAAAGGCAGACACAGCTGGACACAGAGACCTGCAACCCCCGCTCCCCAGATGGGACCTGCAGTGGTGACAAGTCAGAAACTTTCTACACCCCAACGGGGGGTGGGCTGGCAAATCCCAGCACAGCCCAGCACACAGGCCGGCTTAAAGACAACACGGTAAATTTACACTCATTAACGTGAAAGGGCGTTTATCATATACTGGTCAGTAAAAAGCAGAGTAAATCAGAGAACTACAGACGAGGCTGCGCGCTGATGCATGGAAGAGGACTTGGGAAGCTATTAATAGACGCCAAGGTGTTAACAGGCGGCTGCCTGGGAGGGTGGGATTGTCTGTGTTTTAAATGTTTTCCCTTTTGTTTATCTGTATTTCTCATAATGAATGGTTTGCTTTTGAACGAGAAAAAGCAAGAAACTAACAAAGGAAAAAAAGTTATTTTTTAAAATTATAAAACAAACCAATTCCAATCTAAGATAGAAAAACATAGTCACAGACACAAAAATGGGGACAGACACATTCTCAGGACAGACACATGGAGGGGCAGACACATGGATGGGGGTAGACACACACACACACACACACGCCACACACTCGCCCCTTCTGTGTAATTCACATGGTTGAGTAGGCGAGGCTGGGGAGTGCAGGGGTGGGAGGGTTGCTGAGTTTCCAGAAAGGCTGGAGTCTGGGTGTTGAGGGTGACTGCGGGACTTGTGGGCCTGGGGTGGGGGTGCTTGAGTGGGGTGAGAAGAGCCGAAGGAGTGTCCTGGACTCAATGGCCTGAGGGGGGGCTGGCTGCTCCCACACCCCGCCTGCGCCTCCGGGGACAGAGTATGGATCCTTGTCCTGAGACCCACAGCAGCAGCCCTGGCGTGGGGCCTGGCCCTAGGCAAGGGGCGGCTGCCTCCTATTTCCAAGTCAGCCAACTGACCCTCCTGTCCCCTCCCCCACCCCCACTGTCACTGTCCTTGCACAGACCTGCCCATTGTCATCCTCTGACTGGCCTCCCTGGCCTAACCTCACCACTGCCCGCCCAGCCGCCGGAGGGAGCTTTCTCAGACTTAGATCTAAATTCCTTAGAAGGTTGATGGGTGGGCCTCTGTTCCTACCTTCAGACTCTTGGCGTATGTGGTATGGATAATAATGGTCTCCCAGAGATGTCCACGTCCCAACCCCTGGAAGCTGAGAATGTGCTGTATTCACAAAGGGATGGCATCACAGTTGCTCATCGGGTGACCTTAAGCAAGATTATCCTGGATTATCTGGGTGGGCCCAATACAATCAAAGAGGTTCTTAAATGGGGAAAAGGGAAGCAGAAAAGTCAGGTGAGAGTGACGTGATGTGATGTGAGAAAAACTCAGTGATAGAAGGAGGCCACCAGCCAAGGGGTGTGGCCGTCCCTAGAAGCCCAAAAGGACAAGGCAAGGATCCTCCAGATGGGAACACAGCACCTTGTGTCAACATCTTGATTTTAGCCTAGTGAATCCTATTTTGGATTCTGATCTCCAGAACTGTGAGAACACATTTGTGTTGTATTAAGCCATTAAATGTGTGGTCATTTGTTGCAGCCACAAAGTATCCTTAGCTCAACCATTAGTGCTTACCAAGACTTAGCCTTGAATTAGCTCCTCTAGTTAATTCCATTCCTGACTGCCAAGAAACGGAGTGAGGTGGCCTGGGAGGGGACCAGGTCTTAGAGCTGAAGAAGGCTGTTGGGCCCGGGGGAGGGGTGGGCCGGACCACCTTAGAGAGAAGGATGGGAGACAAAAATCACACTTCTCAGTGAGTAGATGACGTAGTGATTCGGCAGTTGTCAGGCCCTGTGCCTACCCAGCAATCCCAGACTTGTCCTGTGCAAACACCCACACAAGTGTGCGAACACACGTGTCCGAGGATGCTCTGCCAGTGTTGTTTTTATTAGCGAAACATTATAAAGGTCCAAGTATCCACCAGTAGGGAGAGATATAAACACGTTATGGCCCATCCACAAAATGGAATAATACTGGCTTAGAAACTGCCCACTATGAATAGAGAAAAAACAGCGAGTTACATAATGGTCTTATAAAAAAAACACACACAGGAAAACTAAAGCCAAAAAGTAAAAACGAACAACCCTCCCCCCACCTCGCAAAAAAACCCCAAAGCAAACACCTCTCCTCCCCAAGAAAAATCTCCTAAATAACACAGATGTATATGTGTGTGTCTGAATGTAGAAAAAAGAAAGGCAGGACTTCTCACTTCTTTTTACTTTATAACTGCACTGTTTGACCTTATTTGAACAGGCATGTGTTGCTTTTGATTACACATGTTAAAAGGAAAAATCCTGAGACTAATTAAACTTAACAGAGTTTACTTTGAGCAATTAAAATGATTCAAAACACAGCGAAACAAAACCATTCAAGAACTGGGCAGCCCCCAGAACAAAAACAGGTTCAGTGAACTCTGGCCAATATCATGGTCAGTCAACATTTCTAGATGGAAAATGGAAGTGAGTTACAGAGACAGCATAATTGGTTACAGCTTAACTGGTTAATTAGAAACCAATGTTTCACATTATTTGCATCAGCTGGCCTTCTGCAATTAACTAAGTTCAACTGGTGCCGCTGACCGAAACATATTTAACTTAGCTTTTTAGAAGCTCATTTCCTTTTTTAATGATGAAGATTTTTTATCTGCTTATCCTACTCTTGATTTTGTTGTTAAAATCAATATTGCTCTTGCTAATTCAAAATTTTAGAGCAGTTTCTGATTTCATGTTGGAGTGTTCTACGACAGTCGCATCTTATTTTTTGCATTTCTTCTGTTAAAGTATTTACAAAGAACTGTTGCCTGTAGTGAGTATTCAAACACTTAGAAATGCCAGTAATCATCATTGGGAAGTTTTCAAAAAACATTAACATTCAGACTCATGAGTAAGGTTAACGGAATCACTTGTTGAAATTGCCAGCTTAAGGACTTATTTTGCTTCTAAAATTTGTTATTTTTTCTGACACCAGTCATAGGATTTGTGTAAGTATCCTATGTGTATAAACTTACTAATATTTATTTTATTTGCAAAAGTGACTTACCATTAGAAGCAGATCAGGCCACAAACACACTTAAAACCAGTATGTGCTGGTAAACCGACGCTCCTGGGGAAAAAAAAAAGCCCTGATACGTAGCATTTGCCAGATTCTGAGGGGAGGCATAAAGGCCCCCTATGGCCAGTGCCCAGCCACCAGTGTGAGTCGCTGAGAGCTGGGAAGAGAGGTTCTCTCTTGAGCCTGGTGAACCAGCTCCACTCACCGCTGCTTAGGACATGGGAGCGGCTGCCGGCAATAGTGATTAGATGATGGTGGCTCTTCCATCCAGGAACTGTCAACTTTAATTTTTCGAATGCATGCGTCAGTGTTTTCGACTCTCACTTTGGATTTGGTGTCAGTGGATTTTTTTTTTGAAGCAACAACATTTAGTTGAACATGTTGATTGTTCAACTTTAATTCTCACGGAACACTTTTCCCAAGTTCCTAGATTTCTCAACTTATTTTTTTTCTCAAATCACAGGATTTGAGATTTGGAAAAACATAACACTTCTGAGAAATGCAGGGAAGGAATTCCTGCATGGAAATATGAATCCAGGAGATCCAAGTTAAACCGTTTGCTTGAGTGATTGTGAGTCTATGGGATACATTTTCATGGGTCATTTCCGATTTTGCCTGTTGGTCATTTTCATTGATCTCATTTTAGGAGACCTTAGGTATGGAGCCCTATACGATTTGGTGTTAAGTTTAGTGAGTTTTCGAAGAGGCTGATCACCAGGATTGGATCAGTGACCATTTGACTTGTGTCTGACCTTGTGCTCAGGTGGTGACACACACAGCTACTTGATCCCCAACCTCAGTTTTCCTCTTTTTCCTTGTTAGAAAACAAAGGCAGCAGCAATAACAGTTTCCCTTGGAGCTAGGAAGTTGTACAGAAGCGGTGTGCAACTTCTGGGAAATGTCCTTACACGCAGAGGGAGCAATACTAGTTCTTTGCCTTTCCTTCCGTCTGGCCAGAATACAGATAATACAGATATGACAGCTGGAGCTACAGAAGTCACATTGGACCACAAAGTGACCTTGGGAATAGAAACTACACACAGGGGAGCAAAAAGATAAAAGGAGCCTGAGTTCCTGATAATTGTGGGAGCTCATATCAGCCCTACACTGCCGACTTCCAGGCTTTTACACCAAAAACAAAACAAAACAAGAATCTTATTTAAACCACTGTTCATATGAGGTTTTCCATCACTCACAGCTAAAACAACATCAAATCAGTGCATTTTATTCTGTTAAGTTTATTGGGAGGCCATTGCTTTGAACTAGCCTCCTGCACTAGGCCCTCGCAAACTAGACTAAACCAGAGTGGAGTCACTTGTGCTGAGTGCCACGTAATCAAACCAAACTTTGAAACAAGCCAGTTAAAAAAAAAAAAAGGAGAGAGAAGAGATTCCAGTGAACCTGAGTCAGCCTAATAAGGAAGTCCCCTCTGTCCCCTCTGCCTTAACCCTATAAGGAAAGTAACTTTGAAACAACCAATCTGTTTTTTGTCCCCTGTTTCTACTTTCTTCAGCACCCTCCCCTCCTTTTTTTTTGGTCAATAAGGCCAACCTGCTCTGCTCACTTCATTGCAACATTCATTCTATTTTATGGAATGAGGTGTTGCCCTAGTCTAGAATCACAAATAAAAGCCAATTATGTCTTTAAACAAAATTTGTTATTATTTTGTCTTTTGGCAGTTCCTATTGAAAGCAAAGATCACTTGCAAGAATCTTTGAAAAGTCAGTAGTGGAGGATGACCACTGCAAGACCTTAGCGTTATCTGGTGACTCAGGTGTGGGGCAGGGGACTGTGTCAAGAGGAACGGATGACAAATTTGTAATATGAGAGACTGTGGCTCCATACGTGCTTGTCTTCAAGAAGGTTGATAAATAGTAGACTTCTATACTGCTCCAAGTAGGTTAGCCTGGGGAGTTTTCAGACTTATCCTTCAAGGATCTTTTTCACAAATGTGTATCATCTTCCCTTTGTAGCAACCAGACCCCCAGAAAACTGGAATGTACCTATTGCTCTGCCAGCTGAAGGCTTAGGACCTGGGGGTTCAGTCTAGGGGAGAGATCATGGCAGGTGGAGGTTGGATCTGAGAGCTGCTTTCACACATCAAATAAAAAAGGATTTAGCCTTCTTCATGGAGGGCCCCAAGCCAAAGCCAGAACCAATGGGTAGAGGCTGCCAATTTTACCCTAAACTAAAGAGAAACTTCCTATCCATCAGAACTGAACAGAGGTAGCCAAGTATATATATCTACTTTTTGATAGCAACTCTCCACTGCCAGGGTTATTTAAGTAGAGTATGTAGAAGGGAGTCACTAACTGAGCAGCAGTTCCAATATGTCAGTCTACATCTTGGTACCTGTCCATCAAATTTTCCAGGTCTCATTTTCCAAATGAGAAAAAAAGGCAATGTGGTACCCTTTTTATAAATATAAATATTTGCAATTTGAAGTACATTTTCTTTATTCTGAGATTATATTCTTTCTATTTTGAGAGGTGTTAGGATGTTCTTTTTTGTTAGATATTAGGTGGTATTAGTTGTTGTTTAACATCCTAACTTGACAAAATAAAATTTTGGCAACCCCATGTAAGTCTCCATTTTGAAAAAAATCTCCATTATACTGGCTGTGAAATCTGGAAATCTGGTAACCACCGACAATATGGACAACAGGACACGTGTTTGTCTCTCTGAACTGACCTTTCAAGGATCTGTAGTTTATTCGAGTGGCCACTAGATGCCATTCTTGTATGTATTCTTCCAGCAGCTAGATAGCTTCACAGTGCAAATTTAGAGAAATTGGAAATGTAATCCACTTGCTTACAGTAAATTAAACTTTTGACAAAGTATCCATTTTTTGCCATATATAGCTACTTTTTGATAGACATTAATTTTTATTAGCATTTGAAAACAAAATTAATTTTCAAATTTCTAGTCTCAAAATTGCAATGATTACCTTTGTAAATACTCTCTTGAAATAAGCTTCCAATATCCTCAGAAATTTAGTGTACTTACAACGAACGATTTCTATTGGTCAAAGCCTTCAGTGAGTGTCTCAATTGGCTGCTGTCGTTATCTGCGTGAGCAGGGACGATGTCCTGTCCATTTTTATAGAGCACACAGCATCTAGCATGATGGCACAGTAACGTAATGATGATCATTTCCATTTGTCTGAAGACTTATGCTTTACAAGATCCTTACAGTTTACTCTCCCTCAGTGGTAGTTCAAGTTGCAGAGACTGACCTTTTCTTGTCCTTCTCTGTGATGAGCCAAAGGAAATCTAATGCACATTCTTCATAGTGAAGGCTTTGTTTCGCATTCATTCATTCTCAAAATATTTAGTGAGCAGGACTATGTGGTAAGCACTGAACTGTGCTCTGTGCTGCTGGGCACTATGTGTTAGCAACAAACACGACCAAGGAAGCCCCTTCCTCTATGGCGTGGACATTCTGATGGGGAGATCGTCAGTAAATAAACAAGCAAGGAGATTATTTGTCAGGTGGTAACGAATGTTATGGGGAAGAACAAAGCCGCAGCGGCTGGGAAGTGATGGGAAGATGCGCATTTTAGCCCTTTGTGCAGCAACTTGGGCTAAGTAAGGGAGGACAGTGTGACGATTTGGAGCAAGCACGTTCCAGGTCTTGTGGCAGAAAGGTGCTCGGCCGTTTGGAGAGCAGCTTTGACACCAGCGTGGCTGGAGGCGGGGGAGTGTGGGGCAAAGGATGGAAGATGAAGTTGAAGAGGTGGACAGGATGCATATTGTGTGGGACAATTCATTCCAAGTGTGACAGGACAGCACTGGAGGGTTTTGAGCTGGGGAGAGACATGCTCTGAAATGAGAAGTTTGGCCTGTAGGAAAGCATGTGCACCAACTGAATGGGTTCAAATGGGATATATTTTGAAGGGGGCAGACAGGACTTGCTGGTGCATTGGATACAGGGGGTGAGGGAAAGAGTAATCTAGGGTGATCTATAGATTTTTGTCACGAGCAACCAGGTGAGCGGTGATGCTTCCATTTACTTATATGGGAAAAATTGGGAAGGAACAAGTAGGAAGCTGGGATTTGAAAAACTGACAGTTCCATTTTGGACTTATTAAATTTTGAGGATTCTATTACACATCCAATTACAGATGTCAAATAGGCAGGTGGTTATTCAAGTCTGGACTTTGGAGGTTGGGTTGGGGCTTGCAAACTTGCTATGAGACCCATCCTTGTGGACTTCTGCTACTTGGGCAGCTTAGATATAATAGAAGCCATTTAACTTATTCTAATGGCACCTAGAAATTTAGCATGATCCCATAATAGCTTCACTGCATTTCATCTGGAATATTTACTAAATTCTACATCTACTGAAGCCGTCAGATGTAGGACCAATATGTTTCAAAACATAGAAAACATATTTTGAAAAGTGGAAAGAATACAATTTTCTATTGCATTTACTTGGCTTCTTTAGAAGTTACTTTTTCTCTGAATGACAGCTGTACCAACTTGAGAGAGCTTTCCTTGAGGATCCATTAGTAAGAGTTTTGGGGTGCAGATATCTGTAGAACCAATAATCCCTTTCTGGAACTCAGTCCTAAGGAAATAATCAAAGGACCACATCAAGTTTTCTCAATGAAGAGGTTATTATTATTTATTAATTAATCTCATCATTATTTATTAAAAAAAATTGGGCTATGTGGGCTATATGAAGGTAGGACACACAATTTTTTTTTCAAAAAGATTGAAAATAAAGTAACTGTCCACCAATAAATGGTACATTCAATAATTATGGCATATTCATAAAATGGAAAATTTTTCATACATTAAAATGATGTCAGGAAAGAGCTTTTAGTAACATGGTAGGTATAGTTGTGATATAAAATTAAGTGAATCATAAGATATAAATGTACACATACAATATGATTTCAATTACGTAAAATATGCATGTATAAAAATGATCAGACAGAGAGAAATTACTTCAAAATGTTTACATTAACATTAGGGAATAGAATTCCTTCTTATACAGCTTTGGTTTTGTCTAAACTTCCTATAATGAGCATGTGTTATTTTGTACTCTGAAAATAACCCATCATTTGGATTGAAAACAATGAAAAAGAAACAGGAAAATAGAAAGAACTAGCTTTGGCCTGGGAAGTAGATAGGGATTTGGGTCTGGGTTCTAATTTTACTGCCTCACCCTTTGAGCACAGGGAACTCCATTCTTTCTCTGAGCCTCAGGTTTTTCACCAACAACATGTGGGTAGGAATCCCAGCCTGTCTTCCTCTTGGAACTGGTGAGAAGATCCAGCAGTTTATGTAAGCAAGAGGCTGATTGCAAAAGCAATTTCAAAGCCTGAAATGTGAAGTGTCCATTCCAAGGCTCCAGGGACAATGTCCCGCCTTCCCAATGACCACAGAGTTAGTGCGGGAAGGCAACTGAAGGGTGGCAAAGTTCATAGGTACAGTACCTCCTTAGGGCGCCCTGTTCTGGGCCCCAAGGAAGCGGATCTTCTAGTGTCCACTAGATATGGGCCCAGCCCTGACTCCTCTGTGTCTTGGTAGTTAGATTGGAGAGACCTTAGTACTCATCTGATAATAATGCTTATTTTATAGTTAATATTTATTGAATATTCACAATGTATCAGGATTGATGCCTTTTACTCATTTTGTTCATCAATTCCACCCAATAAATATTGTGCACATACTATGTGTCCTACCTGTGTAGTTGGAGTTTTTAAATCCATTTTTATGTGGCAGAATTTCCTTACACCTTACACTTCTGCAGATCCTGACACACACCAACTGCTCCTTTTTGGGCTGAGCTGGGATAACAGAAGTTCACCTTCTGTAACACAACTTGAAGCACAGAAAGAGGCAGAGACTCTTGCAGCACAGTCCTGTGTGTATACATGATGTACTAAGAGGCAACCACCTGGGCTGCGTTAAGTCTCTTCTCTCGTGGTGCCTGATCTTGAGGCTGTACTTTGGGGTTATTTTCCTTCATCTCCTCCTGCATGTTCACCCATTTGAAATCACTTCTGGCTCCATCCAGTAGAAACTAAGATGGAAGCTGATGATTGGTCGCCAGGTCCAGATGCAGGGGAGAAGGAGAAGGCCCCAGTGGGAGGAGGCAGGAGTGGTTAAAGAGGTCACAGGACTTGGGGTCTGCAGGGAAGGGAGAAGTTTAGTGACAGAGGCTCCCAGGCAGACTGGAAGAGTGGCGACTCCTTGGCCAGCAGCCAGGGTTGAGAACCAAGGTCACCTTGACCTTTGAGGAACAAGAGGGGCCCCTGAATAGGGCAGATGACACACCCCGATCCCTCCCCGACGGCAGATGCTATGGAGATTGCAACAGACAACTTGAACCCAAGGGAAAGAACTGTGAGTAAATCTTCCTGAACTCTGTGCAAGTGACAGTCCAGCTAATCCTCCGCTGCTTTTTTCCAGTTATGGTTTTTATTGCCCTGCCCTTCTGAAATTAAGGGTGTGGTCAGGGGGTTATGGTTAGATGAGGAAATTAAGGCTTGAGGAGGCAAAGTACCAAGCACAAGGAGAGGACCTTATTTAGATCTTGATTCAAACAAAGAAACCATAAAAAAGAGAGAGAGAGAGAGAAAAGATTAGGACATTATGAAACATTAGAAATTTCAAATTTAGAAGTGACTAGATATTTGATGATATTAAGACATTACTAATCAAATTTTATACATGGTAAGAGTATTGTGCAATATGCTGTTATTATATTTTAGAGATATTAATACATTTTTATGGGTGTAATAAAATATTATGGATATAATGATGCAGTGTCTGGGATTTGCCTCCAAAGAACGATGGAGTCAGAGAAGTTGGATAAGGACATAAATGAGAGAAGACTGGCTATAAATGGGTCATTGTCGAGGCTGAGTGATGAATAGTACACGATTGTTCATTAACGATTCTACATTTGTATATGTTTCAAATTGTCCGTAATTTCGAGGTCAAGCAACTTGTCTACATTTCCGTGAATATTAAGTGGTGATGCTAGAAATGAACCTGAGGGCTGTTTGTCCCCAAAGCTTGTGCTCTTTATGACTATGCCACTCTACCTTTTTCCAACCCCTCTAGGGCAGGGGCTGTTCTCCCTGAATTTCCCACTTGTGCTCTGTCCTCTGGATCCCTCCTGAGTCAGAGCATTCCGATGGAAGGTTATTCTCCAGCATGAACTGGAACTTTGATCCCCTCATCCTGTTTCCTTGCCAGAGAAGCCTTCCCTGACCTAGACAGCCTGTCCTGGGTTTCCCAAGTGTTCTGTACTTGCCTTTGCGGCACTTGTCACACCTGTAACTACTTCTTCAGTGTCCACCTTCTCCTCGTGGCGACAGCCCTGTGGAGTCAGGGCATTACCTGCTGCATTTACTGCTGTGTGCTGCTCATCACTCAGGCTATTTTGCCTTAGGTGTGTGGATGCAGAAGGGGCTGGCTCTCAGCGTGGCCAGATCACTGTATAAGGAGGAGTTCCCTGGAGGGTTGGCGCCCTGGGAGGCCCAGGCCAGAGGACCTATAGAGTCTTTGGTCCCTAGCCAAGGTGTTTGCTTTGGGTCAGAGACACTGTGGGGGGTGGGTACATAGGGGACACTGCAAGAATTAGATTATTTCCATGGGGTTTGACATTTCAGAAGTAACTGTGTATTGCCAGTTATGTAAGGCCATAGCAAATGAAAAACAGTGAATGCGAGCATGAACCTTGTGAACCAATAAGTTGACACATTGAGCCTGGATTATAATGGGATTTGCTTAGAATTGCTAAAGCTGCTTTATTGTTTATCTGCTTTCTCTTTTTGTTTTCTGTGGAAAAGCTCCTGGAATCTGGCCGAAAGGGCTGGAAGTACATGTGATTGTCCCTAGGATGCCAGATGAGCATGGAAAAGCAGCTGGGATGTGCTGTGGAGGGAGCAGGACTTCTATCTGAAATCACAACTGATTTTTGGAATCTAGTTCTTAGGGACAGGAAGGACACGTGGGCTTACAGAAATTGTCACACTTGAACTGTTCGAGTGAAAGTTGTCTGATGGCAATACTTGCTATATTTTCTATGATAATATTTATTTTTTGTTTATTTTTCTATTTTCTTTTTATTATGCAAATTTAAAGATAAAATACGTTTAAAAGGAAACTTAAATTTGCCATCAGGGAAGACTAAGAGGATAGCGTTTCCTTTTAATCTTGAAAAGAATGTGTTATTTTAAGAATAAAAGTTTCTAATCCCCTATATTGAGATTTTATTGTATTTTTCATGTTTATTTGTGCTATCCATTATGACATTTTTATTTATAAAACTAAATTGATGTCTTTTTTTATTTATCCATTTTTAAGTGTGCAGTTGTGTGGTATTAAGTACATTCACACTGTTGTGCAACCATCCATCTCCAGAACTTTTTTCATCTTCCCAAACTGAAACTCTGTACCAATTAAATACAATTCCCCGTTCCTCCCTCCCTCCCAGCTTCTGACAACCACCATGCTACTTTCTGTCTCTATGAATTTGAATACTCTAAATACCGCATATAAGTGGAATCATATAGTATTTGCTCTTTTGTGACTGGCTTATTTTACTTAGTAGAATGTCCTCAAATTCCATCCACGCTGTAGCATGTGTCAGAATTTTCTTCTTTTTAAAGGCTGAATATTCCATCGTATGTATATAATAATTTTTATTTTGGCAAATTTCAAAGATACGTAAAAACGCAGGGAACAGTATAATGTGCTCCTAGTTACCCATTATCCAGCTTCTACAAACTGGTAACATCTGTACTTCCACCTGCACCATCCCCTTCCTTATGAAGCTAATCCCAGGAATATCATTTAATTTGAAAGTATTTCAGAATGTATGTAAAAGATAAGGGCTCTTATTAAAAATATAACCATAATGCTGTTACTATACCCCAAAACATTTAACAACGATTCCAGAGTATAATGAACTATCAAGTAAGTGTCCAAATTCCTATATGTTTTATTTTTGATTTGATTGCATTTTCTTATATTTGTAACTGGCCATTTTAAACTTCAAAACATCTGAGTGGTGGCAGAGGGGGGTGGCTCTAAACCAAGATGAATGGGATTTGA
Organism: Avahi laniger; assembly: GCA_963575035.1. NCBI lineage: Eukaryota > Metazoa > Chordata > Mammalia > Primates > Indriidae > Avahi > Avahi laniger. The sequence continues at coordinate 3,130 of CAUYSK010034833.1, read as the reverse complement.
ACTAATCCGGATCCAATTAAACTTTATGTACTTCAAAGAATCTTTTCCTTGCCCATCTGCTCCAGGCTGTTTACTTACTGGAAAAGTCACTAGGGTAGTGACACAATTGTTCCTTTGCAGTTGAGAGCCTCCAGAGATGCAGCTTGTTAATCATTTGCGTGGTCTGTTCTGGATTTGGCTTCTTATACCCTTAGCCAGGAAAATTTAGTAGTTCCTAGTTTTGAGATGGGAAAGAGGATTGACTTTTGAATGTACCTGGAGCTGTTAACTGCAACTTAAAAATGGAAAGGCTAATGAATGAAAAAAAAGAGAAAGAAAATGAATGAAAGATATTGGAGGATATAGTAAGACGGATGCAAGGATAAGGATAAAATAACGATTAGTCAGGACATTCCTGGAACAAAAGTTGGAAAACCAAACCCTGGGTAAGGGACAACATGAAAGAGGAGATTCAAGGCAGGATTTTTACCAAAAATCTAAGATAAAACTTTCCTCTCCTGTTATTAATGTTTTATGTTAAAATATCCTCTCTTGTTATTATTGTTTTGTATTAAATTGAGGTTGCCAGATAAACACACAGGATGCCCAGTAAAATATGGCCAGGCATGGTGGTGCATACCTATAATCCTAGCACTTTGGGAGGCCAAGGTGGAAGGATCATCTGAGGCCAAGAATTCAAGACTAGCCTGAGCAACACAGTGAGACCCTCTCTCTACCAAAAAAAAAGTATAAGTATGTTCCAAAGTGTACAGACATACTTGTACTAAAAAAATATTTTTCTTTGTGCTGTACAATGACAATAAATTACTAAATAATAAAAAATATTCATCGTTTATCTGAAATTCAAATTTAATTGGGTATCCTGTATTATTTGCTGAATCTGGCAACCCTATATTAAATTCATAGGGATTCCACTTGCAAAACTGAGGACCATTTGGTCTTTAGGTCCTTTAGTTTTCTTTCTTGGAAGATGGCTGAGTTTTCTTTTCTTTATTCAATCTGCTTGTCCTCTATGTCTACCTAATACAGCATTATATTAAAAAAAAATGACCCAGTTTACATTAGCAGCAAATGTAAGAGTATAGTCATGCACCACATATTGTAATAATGTTTTTATCGGTGATGGACCACATATACAACTGTGGTCCCATAAGATTAGATTATGATAACATATTTTTACTGTACCTTTTCTATATTTAGATATACAAATACTTACCGTTGTGTTACAATCACCTACAGTATTCAGTACAGTAACATGCTCTATAGGTTCGTAGCCTAGGAGTAATAGGCTATGCTTATAGCCTAAGTGTGTAACAGACTACACCATCTAGGTTTGTGTAAGTCCTCCCTGTGGTGCTCACACAATGACAAAACCACCTAACGAAGACTTTCTCAGAATGTTTCCCTGACTAAGTGATGCATAACTCTACTTATTTCCCTCTTCCTTCAGCAATATCAGATATGATTAATCTTTTAGTTTTTGCTACCCTGCAGGGTGAAAAGTTTGAAAACTGCTGCTGAAATGAGGCAAACTTTTCTTTTGTGATCAAGGTTTTGTTTAAGAATAATTTTAAATTTTATTCTGTATTATAAAAATTTGTACAATGGAATGTAATAATTGATAATACATTAGCTGTTTCTAAATCTCAACAGTGAATTTTCCAGCTGCCTCCAACAAAACTGATCTTTTCTGTGCATAGTCAAGTCAACACTCAAGAATTTCAACTTAGCTTTAGCAAAAGCAAATATTTATATTTAAAAGGAAAACATTTGAATTCAGAATTCATGAAGATAAAAAAGTTAACAAACTAAAGATGCCTTGTTGGTTGATGCCCCTAATGACAACCTCTAGGTCAGATAACTTATATTGATTTAAACAGCATTTCCCTTGGCTTTGCACAATCATATTTGTAATTATTGCAATAAGGGATTTAAAAAAAATCCTAGTCTCTTTAATCTATGTTCCACAAAAAGCTGTTGAAAGAGCAAGTTTCTGCTCAGTTGTTTTTTCCTTTGCTTTTTTTAAAAAAAAAAAGTGCCAGGAATCCCACTCCACCCCGCTGCTGGGTAACAGTCAATCATTTATTATTCCTGGATCAAACACAAGCATTCATGCTTATGAAAACGTTTTGCAATGAATGGGATCTTGGTCTCTACTAAAAACAAAAAATAGCTAAAAAGAGACTTCAATTTATTTTCAAATTCTATGGGTAAATTCTTATAATTCCTAACTGCTGAAAATATTGGCAAGCTACAAGATTTCACTCAGGGTCAGATTTACTTCTTTGGTGTATGCCTAGAGGTGCTGTTGAGAGCTATTTGTGGCTAGCTTTTCAGGAGACCAAATGGGCCTCGAATGGAATGAATATTGACACTGAAATACACTGCACAAGGAGAGGCAGGAGAGAGAATTTAATACATTAATTTAAAAAAACTGAAGTATAACCAATTTCTACTTAGAAGCTTTAATATTTGGCAAACCAACAAGGTCACTTCTTAAAATGACCAAACTCATAGCTGAACCTTTTTGGTTATTTTTGATATTAAGCCAGGAGTTAACTATCTCATCAAAATTCTTATATAATCATATAATTCAGTCAACCTCACGAAATATAATCACCCTCGATCCAGACTCAACAGTTTTCCCCTCCTCTAGCCTAATCAGCCCCAAACCTAATTAAACCCCTGGAAACCAATACATCCTCCAAAATAATCAATTCCGTGGAGACTGATCAAACCCCTTCCCCTCAGTGCTCCCAACCACCCAGTTAACCACTAGCCACGATCCAGCAATCGCCCATGAAACAAATGCCACTGTGGAAGAGGCCACTAATCTTTTGATATCATTTTTTATTTCCTCCTTTTCTTTTTTTTTGAGACAGAGTCCCACTTTGTTGCCCAGGCTAGAGTGCCATGGCGTCAGCCTAGCTCACAGCAACCTCAAACTCCTGGGCTCAAGCAATCCTCCTGCCTCAGCCTCCCAAGTAGCTGGGAGTAGCCACCATGCCCGGCTGATTTTTTTTCTATATATTTTTAGCTGTCCAATTAATTTCTTTCTATTTTTGGTAGAGACGGGGTCTCGCTCTTGCTCAGGCTGGTCTCGAACTCCTGAGCTCAAACAATCCGCCCG
>CAUYSK010034832.1:0-85137 GCA_963575035.1 Avahi laniger | reverse complement strand
ATCATATTGTATTTCATCAGAGTGACATATATCATGCTAGTTTTGTATATACCTTACATAAGTGTTTTCGATGAGATTTTTAAACATTGGTATTACATTATACAAGTGTTTAGAACCTGCTTCTTTTTTTTATTTAATAGTTTATAAAAATATCCTTTCATGTTATTAAATGTTACTCTACAAAATATTTTAACAGCTTCATAGTATTTTTTGTTTTTTTGAGACAGAGTCTTACTGTGTTGGCCAGGCTAGAGTGCTGTGGCGTCATCCTTGCTCACAGCAACCTCAAACTCCCGGGCTCAAGCAATCTTTTTGCCTCAGCCTCCCAAGTAGCTGGGACTACAGGCATGCACCACCATGCCCGGCTAATTTTTTCTATTTATTTTTAGTCTGATTAATTTCTTTCTATTTTTAGTAGAGACGGGGTCTCGCTCTTGCTCAGGCTGGTTTCGAACTCCTGAACTTAAACAATGCGCCCGCCTTGGCTTCCCAGAGTGCCAGGATTACAGGCGTGAGCCACCGTGCCCGGCCAGCTTCATAGTATTTTACTTTATAAATGAAAATTTCTAATTTAGTCACCTTCATTCATCGAGTAAATCTTTATAACTACTCATGATTATTGCTTAAGATGATTTTTTTTATTAGTAGAAATTCTAGGTCACAAGAAGTATACTTTCTCATTTACTTTATATTTATTCAAATTATTCTCCAGAAATTATAGCAAATTAGTCAAGAGTGTAAGTATATTAATTTTATATAATGGGAAGAAAATGTTGATATTTGACAACTAAGATCAAAATTTGTTTCAGAATAAAATTGCCTTTGTTTGGAAAATTACTTTGTTGCATGCTTATGGTAAGAGGTAAGCTCTCTGAAGGCTTAAGAGTCATCTTGGGGACCAACATTTTAAGGGAGGGGAAATAGCTGCTTTGTATAAGGCAAGAGGAAAAATTACATTTTTATCCTGTATTGGGTAAGATGGTGAGGGTCTTGGACTAGCTGAATAGCTAATAAAACCCCACAGAGTTGGGGAGTTTCACTGGTACATAAATATCATTATTTAAAACAAAACAAAATATAACTGTTTATGTTATTTACACTGATGTTAGGGGAACCCATCTTGTGTAAAGCTAAGTTTACTCAACTTGTGAAAGCTTGTGTGTGTGTGTGTGTGTGTGTGTAGATTTTTAGAAGTTCAAGAGAGGTTAACTATTATTTTGGGGTCTCTGTGGGGCAGCATTTGAGTTGGTACACAAGGAGACAGGAGCCCAGGAGAAGAGGGAGTCATGAAAGTCAAGTCCTCAGAAATGTGCTGAAATCTTGGTACGGAGCTTGTTATTTGCCGTTTCATCAGGGGAGGGGAGAGATGGGAATGGCTGAGTAAAGTTCATTAATTTTCTAGGGACATGAGGCCCCTAGCTGACATCTGGCTCACATATCAGTGAACTCTAGATTTCATTTTTGAAGATCTTTTAACATATTAAAGTTGTTGTAGGGGACAATATTCTACTCCAGTTTTGTTGTTTTTACCATTAGATCAAGATTAGTGAGAACAGAACCTCTTAAATCCTGTTTCCTGTTGGTCACAATGACATAGACAAAAGCATGCAGTGACTGTAAAGGCAAATCGGCATGAAAAACTTAAGCCTGGCTAGGGTTTCCAGTCTTAGCACACGAAAATATTCTATACTTATACAAAAAAAAATTGTTCATTGTTTCTCTGAAATTCAAATTTAACTGTGAGTCCTATATTTTATTTGATAAGACTAACCCTGGGTTTCTTACAAGGATGAGGTTACTAGCCAGGCAATACACTAAATAATAACGGTGTGAATTTTGTTGAAAGGATGTTCTTCACTTAAGAACATCCTAAGTCAAGGTAGGGGATTCCAAGATTTGCAGATGACAGTTCTATGAGATTAGCATTGTCTTTACTAACTAGTTATGAGCCAAGCAAACTTTATGTAATTGCTAAACTACGAACCATAACAGTCTTTATTTGACCTAAGTCAGTGCAGATGTTCAAGACGTTGAGATCAAGGGACTTTACTACTTTAAAAATAGGACTATAAGAATTTGTTTGTATTGATCACATGAAATATAAATGCTGACCCCTCATTGGCTCACTGCATTCATCTATCTTAAAAATAGGAGAGATGAAAACCTCAGAAATTTCTCTAATATAATTGACATCAGTACTCAAGAAAATTATTTCCCTGTTGCTCAATGTTTAGATCTTTTGCCCTCAATAACATTGAAAAAAGTTACTGACTTTATCATTATTTATTATGTGAAATGATTTGTCTTGATGTACCATCTGTAAAACACAATGTTACCAAAATGTAATCTATTAATCTCTATCTCTATTATTATAATGTGGTAGATCCTAGAAATTTAGTTTGTTACATTTGTTTTGGAGTTAAAGGGACATGGGCTTCAGATCCTAATTGGCTACTTCATCTACTAAACACCCAACAATTCCACTCCTTGATGGAAATGCATGTCTATGTGTTCCAGAAAAGCATGTATAGAAATGTTCATAGAAACTTAATTAGCAATAGACAAATTAAAATGTCATTCAGTAATAATGGATATAAACAAACTAGAGCTATATACAACAACATAGATGAATATCACAAAAACAATGTTGAGTGAAAAAATCCAGTTGCAAAAGAAGATATTCTGTATAATTCCATTTATATAAAGTTTAATGAAACAGGCAAAAGTAAACTATCAGCTTTAGGAATGCATGCTTTGACATAAAAATACAAGAAAAACAATTACCATAAAAATCAGAACAATGATTGTCTTTGAGCAAAAGAAAATGGTTGTGATTGGGAAAGGAAATGAGGGGATACATGTGGAGCACAGACAATGTATTAATTCTTGATATAGTGCACAGGTGTTTGGTTTGTGAAAAATCATTGAGCTGTACATCTTTGCTTCGTACAGCTTTTTTATGTGTATATTTCACAATAAAAACGTTGAAAAAATAGAACAAAAGAAAACCAACCCAGTTTAAATGAAATGGTATGTTCCTTTAATATATTGGAACATGAATTAATGGCATTTTCATACAGTTCTACTCTTGGCTGTAAAACTTGTCGTGATTGTCTCCCTAGCATTAAAGAAGAATGTTTAGCACGCTATCTAATGCTAGAAGCAGTTAGAGAAAAATAAAAGCGGTATCAATGAAAATATTAGTATATTAATTGTATTCATATTTGATTTTAAAGCACTCCTTGGGATTCTGTTTGGGATTTTTCCAGAATAATAAAACTGAATATCTTGCATAGAGCTATTATTTAGCAATTGAGTTTTATAAAGGCACCCCAAATTAGATTGTTATACAATATTGTTAGCAGTGTTTAAGCCTATGTTCTGTTGAACAAAATATATTAGATGGCTTCTGACATTAAACTGTTAATTTTAACAGATATGCTTAAAAACTTAAAATTATAAAGTCTGGTTCCCTCTTTCTGACAAGATTAGTCAAACAAGTGAAAAGCCTACTAAAATCAATGAACTGGGTTCAGATCCCAGATTTGTAAATGCTTGCATGAGTATGTGCGCCTTTGTTTTTCCCTCCTGTCCTTGTAACTGGGGCAATGCCACTCACAGATTAGCTCAGGCCGTTGACATAAACTCCGCTGCAGAGACAGTGGTAGAGCCACACTCAAGCATTGGATTGAGAGTGGAAGACCAGAAGAGCATAAATCAAATCTAGGCTATTGCCAGAAAAAGAGACAATAGATGCCAGAGAATCAAAGACAAATTCTCACCACACTTCTAAGAATTGGTCTTCCCTTTTCTTTGATATGCGTCCCTTAAAGTGACAAAGGACACAGATTTTTTCTAGGTTGGAATATTCTACTTTCAAATTATTTATGTTTAAGTATATTCATAAGCTAACACCACCATCTCCTTCTCTTTGTGTAAACAGCCTTGAGGCTGGGTGTCATTAACCCAGTTGGTACTGAAGTCCAAGTTGATATACTCTGACAAATGAGAATATAATAGATCGGTGACTTCACTGAGACTAGAACCCTTAACTCTTAGCCAGGTGGGCCAGCTCTACGTGCAGAAGACATGAATAAATCCTGAATTCTTATTCCCATTCAGATTAATGTAATGTAAACAGACAGGAGACAACACATTTGGTCCCAGACTGGTCAAATGAGGCAACACTGTTACTTCTGATTTCCACAATTTTTTCTACAACTCAGCCTGGCTTTATTGTGTTGGAGAGACATGAATGACAATACGAAGGTCAAAAAGGCACTCTGATTCCAGTACATCAGACAATAAGGATACAAACAAAGCTCCTTTTACTGGCTTCCACTGACGCATGAAGAAACCCATTATTGGGCCATTTGTATGTTTTCTCTAAAATGGCAACCCTTGGCAGTGATGTCACAGTAATGGCATGTTACAAATGACCTGCAAAGAGCTCGTGCAGGAAAAGGCTGTGGAAGCTCAGTCTCTCTCCTGTTATGGAGAAAGGTCAAACTCTTGTGCACAAGTACTCATCTGTGCTCTTTGTAGTCAACCAGAGATGGAATCCGGGCACATTGGACAGCTTGCTCAGGTTCCTGACTGTGCTAACTGCAAATTAGCTCAATCCAACACACGCACAAGTGAAAATCTCAGTTCAGACCTTCTTGCCTCCAGTACTGTAATGATGGTCCTTAGGCCTGTCATTACTTCTGAAATTACCGTCAAACGGCCATGATTTGGCAGCTACCAGAGGAAAAGACTTTTTGTTGGGGCATTTTGACTAGATCATTCTGCACTGTTAGGATGTTGATGAAGGCCACGTTAGAAAGATAGAAAAGAGGTGAAATAAGAGAAAACAAATCTGACTGGAAATGTTTTCAGAGCTTCTAAGTTGTTGAACAATTTACAGTTATTGACTCTTAAAGTGAAAATAATTATGGGCATATCTAAATTAGATTTGCCTGTGTATCATATCTTCTTCTTTCATGTTGACTTAAGGATTGTTATAAGAATGACATAATAGTTATGGAGAACAGAAGATGCTTAGTTGTTCTGTAAGAATTTTATTCTTTAGATTGAATCACCACTTTAGAAAAATGAAATGACATTCTCTGTTTAAAATACATACTCAGGCTTTTTTAAAATCACAAATGATATTCATACTAAAATATTTTTATGTATTTATCAATCTTCATGTATTTTGAAAATCTTTTTCTGCTTTGTAACAGAAAGAGCCAGCATTTTCCCTTCCTTAAATTTTGGTCCTCAATTTTTGTTGTAAATATTGCTCCTCTGAAGAAATTATAAACAGTTTGAGGGGGGGGTGTTTCTATATGATTATCAGTCCTGGCGGTTGTAATGCCATCTTACTTCTAGTAATATTTGGTGTTCTATTTTACCCTTTCATAGTTTTCAGGGAAAATTATATTAATAAATACAGCAATGCAACAGGATTTCCTTTCTTACTTTGCATGTCTCTTACTTTAGTTATTGGTGTTCAAAACTTATAGGGGGCATATTGTGTAATTGTCAAAATCTGCATTATCATGATTTTCCCTGGTAACATATTCCAATGCTCCGCAATAGTGTGGAAGGAAAGTGTGGCCGTTCTTCGTTATCATTCAACTATCATCTGGATCATGTAGTGTTGACTCCTTATTTCAAAGCTTGGTTTCACATCCGTAAGTGAAATGGAACCTTAACATTTTCCAGGAAAGTGAAATGTAAGGGGAGCAAAAGCTGCAGAGGACAGGCTAGGACTGAGTCCGTGGTGGAAACTGAGAAGGAGGTAGTCACTTCAAATTCATCAGTTCCTGGGTGAAGCTTGGAAAAGGAGTCATCTAGTTCTTGGCCACTGTTATGCAGCCTTATAACTTAACTAATTCAAGTATTTTTCAATAATTAATAGAGCTTTGAAAGAGTAATAATGAAATCACAAGAAAAGTGCCCCAATAAAGGATGGGTGGGTGGGGAGGAGGGAGGTAGAGAGAGAAAGGTATGAACATATTCAATCCACTGTTTCTCTTTTTCTTGCCGTTTTTTGGTGTCTACTGGTTTTATAGTACTTGATGGTGGCCAGCTTTTTTCTATCTCCGTGAAACACTAAAAAGAAAAAAGCTTTAAGCCATTCGTGGAATTTGTACTCCATTTAATCTGTGAAGTACTTGGAGGAAGCTATGAGTATTTTGCTTTTTGCCCTCTGTCTTTAGGGGCAGTGTAATAAAACAGCTATAATAATATGGAAAGGAAATGGGGAAGAAATCATGTGACCAAATGACTTACGGAGAAACATGTTTCCCTGGTGTTTCCATTCATTTGTCTCTACTGTATAATGCATTTTTCTTGTTTTACTGGGTAATTAAACCTTCAACACTCCCAGGTTTGTGAGGAATCTGAATCCCATTATGGGGAGATGCCTGAGTTTGATTCACTTGTATTATTATCAGGAGTTGGCCTCTTTCAAAGGGAATGCGTTTGATAATGTTTGGAGAGGTCTCTAAGGAGAGTCCCTACTCTTGGCAAGTTAAGCACTGTCACATGTCTTGGCAGGGTTTGCTGAACTTTTGGGTTAACTCCTACAGCTGTTTCTCCCCCTCCCACTTAAATTTTGTCTTAAACTTATTGCCTTGTCTGTTTCTTAATAGGGCAGGATCATTTTTCAGAGATATAGCTATTCTTTTCTTTCAAGTTACATTTTTATGAAAACAAAAAAAAGAAGAATCCACATCAAAGCCCTTATGAGAGAGACCACAGGTTTTCTGCATGTGTCTCCTCTAGTGTAACAGTAGTCTGATACCAATCCTGGAGATGCATTACTTAAAAGTTACACTTTCTATCTTGACCCTTTGGATTTAAAGCCAACTCTTGTGTCATGTGTCTTTAATCTGAAATGTACAGCAAGGATCATAATTTACACTTATTCGTTTTTAGATCTGGAGAAGAGGAAGCTACGAACTTGTTCTGAATGTTGCTGCTCTTTTGTATGTGTAGATTGTATGCCTTTTTCCAACATTTTATATTATCATGAATAAGCAAAATAAAGTGGTTCTAAAGCTTTTTTCTAGAAAAAAAACACCTCTACAGTCAACTGTATATATGACATGCCTAAGAATGCTACTCTATCTGGAAACTAGGAGACAAGGAAATTTCACAATGTGCCAGTTTTGGATAAGAAGTTTGTAATATGTTGATGCTCCTAGAAACAAGATGCAATTTGACAGACTGAATATTTTTTGCTTCTTTAAAGAAAATCAGCAGAAAATTATATTTCAAGATCTCAGCAATTATATGAAATGATAGGTAAACACGTGAAAAAAGATTTTAAAATCTCAAAGAAAATTGATTTTTAAAAAAATCTATTTGTTAAACTACCTGAGTTTTCAAAAATATATTAGGCTTGGTAAAACCAAATATTTTGGCTAAAAGAAATAATGAGGCATTGTCATGTTATGGAATTTTAGAGATATACTGGATTTTTATTAGTGTTTTACGATTTCATAGGTCATAAAAAGACTGAAAAGTAAAATTCACATTTCTTTTCCTTTTTACTGAAAATTCCTTGTGTAGCATTTTAACTTTTAATATATATTTATAAAAAGGAACAATTAGGACAATGTTGAATTATTTAAGAAAACATAGATTTGTATTTTATTTTTAACAGCAGGCTTTGTGGTTCAATAGGAAAAAAATCATTTGAGTCTTTTCGAGACCTGGATTATAGCGTTGGCATTGCCATGAACTGTGATCCTGGACCAGCCACTGAACTTCCAAGTCCCAATGTTATTATCTGCAATACGTCACTTTAGACTCTAATGTTCTATAATTCTATAAATGTATATTTTCTGATCATAAATTTTTGCTGAAAATTTTATTGACCTGGCTTATATTGCTATTATAATCTTGATCCTATAGCCCCATCCCTATTAAATCTGGAGCCTGGACTGCATATTTTAACAAGAATAATTTACCCTGTCCCGAATAAAAGACAGAAATTCTCTTCAAGAGCACTAAAAGCTCAGAAACCAGATGGGGTTTGTGTAGGTATTCATTATGAATTTGCAGCAAATTATAATTATAGAGACAGCCAAACCCAAAGGCACACTTTAGAATAGAGTAATAGGGACAGTGATTTAAGTGATTCTGAAAGGAATTGACTTCTTCAAACATGTTTAAATGTCTTAAATTTTTTAGCTTGGAAGAATGTTGATAAAATTAGGAAGAGGTCCCTTTATCTTTTATCCCAACAAGGACTTCTGTCCTGCTTCAGGAGCCTTTGGTCAGGGTACAAGGCTCACTTTATGTTTAGTGGCACAATGCATCATTGAGATTATAACCATGCTCCTATTCCAAATGAGCTGGGATTCAATCTTGGCTGTGTGATTTGCTAAAAATTTAACCATGGAACATTGAAACTTTCTGAACCTCCTTTTCCTCATTTAGCTACAAACAGGGGTAAGAATACCTTTGTCATTGTTAGAATTGGACATAATCTTCATTCGACCCAAATTATGTGCTCAAAAAATAGGAGACATTAGTGACATGATTAGTTGAAATAGCTGACTACGTGTGCCTTTTGAAGGATAAATTGGAAATCTCTGGAGCTCTTTAATCAGGGCAGCATAAACAGGGAGGTCCAAAACACGAGGCACTATCTGTGTGGGCATGGCTGAGGAGCATTCTCTAGCAAAAAGTTTGGGGAAAGCTTAAACTGTGAAAGGTGGAGAGATGTGTTGATGCAAATAACAGAGTAATTGTAATAACTCCACCTTTTTATTGATGTCTGGCTCCAAGGAGCCTGCCTGCCTTGATGGAAGTTTGAAATTGTCTTACATCCTTCAGATCCAGATGGTATTGTGAGACAAAATATATATTTTAATGTAGTTATTTTATTGTTTTTCTGATGTTGTAATTATCCTATCTGTTTATAGTGGATGTTGATGCTTTTTATGCAAGGGTCTTTTCATCTCCTCTGAGAGCAACCCCTAATGTCCTTCAATAAAAAAGCTGCCCCCTTTCCTGGTCTCAGCCAAGTCCGTTGCATGAGACTGATGCTACACTCAGCTCCTAGAGGTGCCCCTTGAATTGTTAGGCCTATCAGTACATTAAATCATATTGTTCAACAGGGAATGATTTTGGAGTAGGTGCTTGGAAACCTGTAAGTCTTGCTGAAGTCTCAAGACTTTTGCTTGGAATGCTTGGACTCTCTTTTTCCCCTCTGGACTTGAAGAGAGAAGTGAGAGCCTTCAGAATGCCAGAGCCATCTTGGGATTGCCAGAGTAGAAAATGCCTGAACTAAAGAATCAACAATGCAAAAGCAGAGCATGGGAAGGAGAAGGTGAGATGGATACAGCACTTTCAATGTGCATTGGCTAGTTAATCAAGCACACTGAAAAATTTCACTCTTGCTTACCATATTATTTCACTGTTTAAGTAAACACTTGTCCATTTACAAGATTAAAACTTGCCTGGATGGAGCTTTTATCTGGTGCTTCAATTATCTGAGCCCCCAAAGGTACTTTCTTTGTATAAGTTAGTTTTGATTGGGTTTTCTGTTCTCTGAAACTCTAAAGATACTAATGATACACTTGTTGATAATAAAAAATTTAGGAAAAATTTTAGAAAAAAGAAGAAAATACATTCTATTTATAATATTTATATTGATAAAATACCATATATTTTGGAATATATATATGTCTAGTCATCTATTCTTTATGTGTGTATATTCATATATACATTGAAACATTTTTATAAAGGAAATTATTCAGTATTACATTCCTTGTGATTTTTTTGCTAAAATTATAGTCATAGCTTTTATATATCATTAAGTGTTATACTATAATGTTATTTTTAATGGTTTCATAATAATCTATTGTATGAATATACCATAATTTTTCAAACAATTTACTATATTAGACAATTAAATTATAACTGTATTTTCACTATTCTAAGCAATAGAGTGATGAACATACATGTAGATAAGGTTTGGTGATATCCTTAAATATTTTCATAGGAAAAATTCTGAAAAGTGGATTCGATGATCAGTGGGTTTGTCTGTTTTTAAGATATTGATATACAGGCATGCATTGCTTAATAATGGAGATATATTCTGAGAAATGTGTCATTAGGTGATTTTGTCATTGTGCAAATGTTATAGAATGTACTTACACAAACCTAGATGGTATAACCTCCTACACACCTAGGCTATATAGTACAGACTATTGCTCCTGGTCTACAAACCTGTACAGCGTGTTATTGTACTGAATACTGTAGGCAACTGTCACAATGATAACCATTTGTGTATCTAAACATATTAAAACATAAACGAGAGACAGTAGAAATATGGTATTGTAATCTTATGGAACCACCATCACGTACGTTATCTATTCTTGATTAAAATGTCATTATGTAGTGCATTCCTGTGTATATGTACCTTTCAGAATACGTGTACCAATTTGTATTTCTACTAATGGTGACCGAGAATTCTTTTTTTAAAAATTTATTTATTTACTTACTTATTTTTTTATTTCAGAATATTATGGGGGTACAAACATTTTGGTTACATATAATGCCTTTGACTTGCCCAAGCCCAGGATACAAGCTTGCCCTTCCCCCATGCAGTGTGCTCTGCATCCATTAGTTGTGAGTTTACCCAATCTGAGAATTCTTATACCCACTAACACATCATTATTACTATTAGAACTTTTTCAATATGATAGATACAAAAGGTTAGCTATAAGGTACATCCCATATGTAGATGTGTAGATATGGGGTACAGCTTTTGCAGTTAGTAATGTGCATAGTGAGTTTTTATTTCTTAAAGTTGCAAGAATTTTGAATTACTGTCATGTTTATAAGGTGCTGCAGGATTAACTAAATTAGTGATTCATTGTACTTAAGCAAATGGCTTTATGTATTTTTAATGATTTATTCCTTATCTATATTGACTATTTTTAAATTTAGAACCCTAAACATTAAGAAAGTATAGTACAGATGAAGAAAATATTCAGTGTACTTTATATAGCAGTGACTGATTGTTTATAACTGAATCCAATATGGTTTACCTTGCTAAAATATAAAGTATGTGGAAACTTTTATGAACATGTGGCTCTGTGTAAAGGTAACAGTTCTGTATTCCATCTGGAGTTGTTACTATTTAACTAAAGGTGTTTTTCAAGGTGATTTTCAAAAAGCTGATTTAATTACTTGAAATATTTCACTTTCTAAGGCCAGAGTAGACATTCCTTAAAAGATTCTTAGCAAGAGAATGGAAAGAAATACGGAGGAAGCTAGGAACACAGGCTAGGCAGGTTCAAAGTAGCATTGAATGATTTGACCCAATTGTGCCCCTAAGTCACTCTGTTTGGTGGAAGAAAGTGTGCAGGTCCTGACTTTCAAGGCTCCAAACATCCCTGTCTTGAAGGCTGAATGATTGGAGTCACCACAATGTAACACTGCAAAAGACTCATCGGGTTTGGCTGAAATATCCTCTTGGCAACTCACTGATTCTTTCCAGTCAGGGATAAGGTAATATGACAGCACTGTTACTGACCAGAGAATTATCAGACCCCCAAAGATGTAACTGCTAGCAATATGAAGGGCTGTTGGAGAGACGGATGATTTTTTTTTCAAAAAAAAAAAAATCCCATTTCAAAAATGGCTATACCTTTCTCACCTTGACAAGGAAAAGCAGATCTTCTTGCAATGCTTCAACTAGCTTCTTTGTCTGGATAACTATGAACACTTGAAGACAAAAACCTTCCTGATCCCTACAGCTATTTCCGTTAACTCCTTGAAGGCCAAATAATGTGTGCGCTCAGCTGCTGAACTGTTTTAATGAGGTGCCACTGATTTTAATGGGGCAAAAAAGATGGATGATTTACACCAGATGTCCATAAGGGCCGTTCGGGGATTGCTTTGCTGGACACATAGTACATCATGTTGCTCGTTGAATTCTTAAGGGGTTAACTTGACCTTTCCTTTAACACAGCACTAAAAATAATGTAATTTCCATTCTCGGTGTCTCTCTTATTTATATAGAAAAGCTTCATGACAAACCCACCAGGCCTCTGAGAGCAAGTTTCTCATTTATGTCTTTGCCATCCATAAACCCTAGTGGGTGATTTTGAAAGTGAGAATAGACATCAGTGGATGCTTCACTCGTGAGCACGAACCAGGCTTTTATTATCAACACTTCTAACATTGAATCATTCGAAGATGAAAGATTATTTTCTGAAGATTGTTGGTCAGTGTTGTACACTTCATTTCTATCATAAAAAGTTTATTTCAGCTCAAGTAATAAATACTCTTGCCCCTTGAAATATGAAAATAAAAAAATTAAAAATATAGGAAATGAAACATACATTTTTTTCTTAAACGTAACATTCTACACATTATATTACATTATTATTCTTTATCTTCTAGATTCTGGTGGAATATGCTTCACTATTTGTTAAAAGTTTTCAAATTAGAAGAGATCATAGAATTTATAAGGTGGAAACTTGACTGACATTTACAAGGATTCTTAATTCAGAACATTTTCTGTTTAAAAACAGAGGACCAAAGTTCTGAGTGTTAAGATTTTGCCTCTTGCTTGGGCCCTGCAACTGAATTTGATATTCTACCCTAGGGTCATTATTCCCTTATTCCAATTCCTTATGGAAAAGAAAGAACTTATTTATTTGGTGGATATCGTGACCTTCACAGTGAGTGAAGCTTCATCTTTTGCCATGTATTTCCTTTGAAAATAAGATATTATAATTGATTGCAAAAGAAATCCAGAACCTCAAAGGCATATAACAAGCAACCAACAATGGAGACACATTGTCACAGAGGATCTAAAGAGCAACCAAATGACAATTCATCATTTCTTTCTTTTTGCTACTGTTGCATTTTTAGGATTTACGTTTAATTTTGAATTCTAGAAGAGAAATTTCATTTTACTTTAAAGGTAGCCTAGCAATATCCGCACAGTAAAAAAATAAATTTCCATATGTTTCTTGTAAATTTAAATTTTGCATGTTGAGATTTTTTGTATATGTACAAAGAATACATAGATACAAAGAATACATAGAATACATAGACACATGCATCTTTTGTGATGCATAAATATTTAAAAAAATATATAACATTTTGTAAATTGAATTCTCTTCTTAAAAAAAAACTTGTGAAAACAAACAAAAAAGAAGAAAATGACAGAAAAAAGCCCAGAGAAATAGATATTGCTCCCTTCATCTCTCTCCGATATTGTAGATCGTAGTTTTCTTTTGTGCTTGAGAAATGATGGAAGTGTGATTTCTCTTTCTAGCCTTAATGTGATATTTACTTTCAATGTGAGTGTGCAGTTAATTAAGCACACTGAAATATTTCACTCTTGCTCATCATACTATTTTACTGTTTAAGTACAAAAACCTTCATTATGTGTTTAGACAACACCTCTCACCATTTACCATTTTTACTCAGATAAAAAAAAGATGTGAGCTTTGCCACCAATTATCTTCAGTGGCCTTAATCTAGTTTTTAATCTTTTGTACTTTATATATCTTATAACCTTACAATGTTGTGCTAATGCAAGCTAACCTTTTGCAAAATTTTGCTTTATAGGCATGCACCTTCCCCATTTCTTCTCTTGTTGTAAAATTTTGATCTGATTATAAGTATGTCATAAAATTAAACACAAAAATGGCCCCCAAATGTCTACCTGTCCCTGTGAATACATTTATCAAGAGGTGGAAATCTTTGAATCTGAATTGGCCTTGTTAAGCCGACGTCTATTGATCAATAGAATGCAATAGAACTGCTAATGTGCAGTTCTGAGTCTAAGCCTCTAGAGCTCTTGTGTACATTTCTGCCCTTTCTCTTATACTTCTGCCTTTACCAAGAACATACCTGGACTAATTTTCTTGATGATGAGATATCATGGTCCAGTCACCCACATTGTCCCATCAGACATGTTAGTGAGTCTAGCCCAGACCAGAAGAACCACTGGCTGAGCCCAGACTGACTCTGTAACCCACAAATAAATGCTTATTGTTTTAAGCTATTATTTATGATGTATCTTGCTGTGCAGCAATAGCTTTAGAGTCTATTAGATTTAGGTTCAAATAGATTCAAAATGAAAAGATTGGACAATAATTATAGTCAACATCTGAGCTGTCTATGTGGTATAGGAGCTTTGGATCCACTTAAGATTGTTGCCCTTTGCTATACAGTCCCCCTTTTTAGGCTTACAATCTATCTCCAAAGATCAAGATCTGTCTTTTAAATGAATGTGTGCAATGTAAATCTCATACTTGGTGATCAGCACATTCTTATATCCTGCTCTAGCAATGAGTACTCATTTGTTACACTTAACAAACTCTCTAAAAAATGTATGCTGTAACTAAGATTTGAAGCCGGGAATAAAAAGCATCATGAGAGGAAAAAAAAATGAAAGTGTATTACTTTTCTTCTCCAGAATGAGCTATCAGTGTCCAGAAAAGATTGATAAGGACAGAGAAGGAGAATGTTCTTCCAAATTCTTATTTTTAATTTGAGTAGTAATTCTCAATATTTTTTAATTAAAACAGATTGCTTTTTGCTTTTTGTTTTTCTGTGCTCCTTATTTTCTCCATAAATGGCGATGTGGTGTGCTTCT
Organism: Avahi laniger; assembly: GCA_963575035.1. NCBI lineage: Eukaryota > Metazoa > Chordata > Mammalia > Primates > Indriidae > Avahi > Avahi laniger. The sequence continues at coordinate 70,508 of CAUYSK010034832.1, read as the reverse complement.
TTTATAAAGTTAAATTGAATTTCATTAAATGAATTAATTAAAATTAATTTACATTCTGGAAACATTGAGAGTGCTGGGGACATTTCTTGATGTCACACACGCAAAAAAACTTTGCAGCTTCATAAACTTTTTTTAGGAAATTACTATTTGAGAGGCTGAACTGAGTCAGTGTTACTAAGGCAAACAACAAAAACAAATTCTAGTTAATTAAGCAAAAAAGTAAATTATAACAATCCTCATGTCATTAATTTAGTCTCATAAGATTTAAAATTTCTGAGTGAAGATACCTCTGACTGGGTGGAATGAAGACTATCTAACAGCTTTGGTGCTCCCATCTATTTTAGAATGCTCCCCGAACATGAAGGATTTTTAAATCATAAGCAGCCAACAAACAAATGCCCTTTCCCATCTCTTTTGCTATTCAACACTACTTTTTCTTACAAATACTTTCACATTAAAGATAAAATCTTTACTTATAATGCCATCATCTCTTGTACAATCAAAAAAAAATATTCACTCTTTCCCTAAAAGAATTGTAAATAAAATCTTATAATTTATTAAATCAAGCCTCAAGCCTGAGTTTAAAAGCGTTGGTAGTATCTCTTTATAAAGTTTTTTCACAGTCTGTTACTAATATTCTGCAATATGTGGACGAAAATATGGTTAGCAACCAACAACATATCTTATTTTCAATATTGGAGAAAAACCAAAACATTTAGCTAAAATAACTATATATGTGAATAGTAAGAAAAAAGAATTTGAGTAGATACTAAGATCTTGTTTCTAGAGCTGTTAATGACGCCTTAAGTCATACTATTCATGTTTTCATTGCTTTCAGCCAATATCTCAGTTAACGTTTTCTTCATCCAGTAGAGTGTCCCAAATCTTTGTTCCTGTGGGACCAGAGCCCTTGACAGTGCTGCCTCTATGCAATGTTCTAGTAAAACCTTCTGTATTGAAGGAAATGTTCTGACATCTGCACTGTTCAGTATGGTAGCTACTTGCCACATGTGGCTATTGAACACTTGAAATGAGGCTAGTGAGACAGAGAAACAGGATTTTTAATTATATTTAATGTTAATTAAATGTTAAGTATGCACTTATTAGATAATGGAGATATGTAGTTTAAATAGTCTTTCATTAATTTTAACCACCGGACATAGAAATACCTGGAAGTACCCCAAGAGATCACCTGGGTTCTATTTATATTCCTTATTGTCATTTTTACATAGCAACAGCAATCCTATTTCCCTCTGATATTCAGTATGAAAAATTCAATCAACATGACAATCTATTTTATGCCTGTTCACCAAGCAGTGCATGGAGTTCCAAATGGCTACTACTAGTCTTAAATTTGAATTCAGAGGAACCATTTTTGTACTCTTGGTGTATCCTCTCTTCAGACTTTAAACTAAAAAATTTTAAGACTCAGAGTTATGGAAACTGGCAGATGAAAATTTGCAAGTGTGCCATTGAATATAATCATGAGAGGAGCTACTCTTCCTTGAAACCTTTAGTTCTCATACTTATAAATTTTAAGTACAAGAGACATCAGACCACTAACCACTATGGGTTAGTGGTTAAGAGCATATATCATATTCTGCAGGACAGAATCTCAACCTTCCAAGGTGTGGCCTCTCAGTTGGCACCATATGTGGATCTTTTATGGGACATTTTCTGAGTTTATAAGATCAGCAGCTTCCAGGTGATAGGCAACATGATAAGATCAGTTCCCAGTGAATCCCTTGGGAACTGATCCATCATCTTACTTCTTCAATGTACAGTGAGTCTTTGATGAGATGTAGTATTTGTAGGATACCGTAATACTATTTAAAGCATTAAATTGGCAAATGAATGGTGTTCTTTTAAAAGAATATTGAGCAGAGAAAGTAATTCCAAACTCAAAATAGGAATTTATTTTAGTGAGATGAAAAATGTTCTCTATACACAATTGACTTGTTGCCTTCTAGATAGTTTACTAGTATCCCAGGAAATATGATACTATATTAAGGGTTCAGGGTTGGTCATAGTTTCAGGCAAATGGGCTCCTCAGCAGTGATGAAAATTAGGTCATACATAATGAGCCTTGGTAGGGAGAGTTCATGTTTTTGGGCATCCATAATTGCCCTCTTTGTTTAAGAATCCATTCACCAAGAATTAGACCAGTTGAGAAGGAGCTTTATGTAAAATGGCTAGATAATCTTGTCCATCAAACTGTTTGGAGATCCCTTTAAATTGGGGCCTACAGGTCTTTATATGAGACAAAATTATTTTCATGTTTCAGGTTTATTCTGAAATATCCCTGCACATCTCTCTTCCTCAGACATTGTTGGTACCCAGTCCTCCAATCTTGTCCCTCCATTCAGCCAGCCAAATTAGTACCTGTCATAATTTGATGTAGGGCCAAATATTCTTCAAGACCAAGTGGTCTTTAATATACTGAAAGTTTCATATACTGAGATGATTTTTTTCCCTCAATTGTCCTTCAGGGGCTTCTCAGTAGGCTACGCAGTCTGCTTCTGACTGATGCCATCAAGTCATACAGAATCATTTATGAGCTGGGCTCCAATATATTTCTTTGAGTCAATAGGATATAGAGAATTCTCCATAAATCATATAATAGATATGAGTCAAGGAATGACTGTTAGTACTGTAAATGCCAACATGTGGGAGTGTGTGTAAACTACTCGTGAAATTTACTTGAGTTTTCAAGAACTACTTGAACTTGGTCCAGTACATATCCCCTCTGTTAATACCTGATGATGGAGTTCTGCAGGGTATGCCTGACTTTATGACTAATTTATATCTAACATTATCTAGTTCATAATATGTGGCTTGCATCACATGGTTACCTCATGCGCTACCCTCAGGAGTGCCATCTTAACAGAATTCAGTACCTAGTCAGAAGTTGTCTTCAAAAAGAGAATGATTACCTGATGATGAAGGCATGGATTTGCTTACAAAACTCCCAAAGGCTTTGCCTTCTCTGTCAGGTTCCATATAGGATTTTAATTTACCACACATACTTTGAGCATAATTTAATTCTATATATCATAAGGGGTGAATGGCAATACAACCTGGAGCAACTGGAGTGACTTTTCTTCTCTGGGACCCCACACAAAAGAGGTTACCTTTCAGACCACTGTAGTAAATAAAACAACATACCCAAATGTTATATAAGTTGCCACATTATTCAAAACACGGCGTCTCTTTCTTGGAGATAGGGAATGTGTGTCATCATCCATCAATATGTTTTTGATTTTGGAAAGGTCATTTACTGAACATTTATTCCAACTATTAGTCTTCCAAATTTTTGAAAGCATTAATAATTTGCGTTTTTAACCCCAGAACTTTGCTCCAGGTGGCAGGCCTGTGATTTTCATGGGATTTATCTACCTCACTTAAATGTATCCAGAGTACTTGCAACTTACTGCTCTTGAGGTTCTATCTGTATTATGTCCCCAATGTAACGGACCAGCATGAAATCCTGTGATATGCTGTTACAGTAAACGTTACTTCAGACAAAATTCTGACAAAAATCCAGAGACTAATGTGATCCTGAGGCGAAATTTTGAAGGTGTATTGATGTCCCTGACAAGTAAAGCAAATTGCATCTGGTGCTGTCTGCTTATTGCGATAGAGACACAGAAATATTTAAAAGATCAATTATTATATGCCAGATGGCATAGACTATATAAATTAGCTTCTGTAATCTACTTCATTACACTGAAATATTGAATGGGGGAGCTGATAGTCACCATTCCATCATCCTTCAAGTCTTTGATGATGACACTGATCCCTGGAATAAATCCACAGATATGATTTTGCTTTACATTCATTACTTTTTAGGAAGTGGAGATAAAATTAATTTTATTTCACTGTTTTTAATGTATTATTCTTATTCTGTGAATTGGGGAGTGTATGATGATTATGCCAGTGGCTGAATATATCTATTCCAACTATGCACTCCAGAAAATGGGGAAACAGTTACAGAATGTTTCTACTTTTCTACTGCCTCTACTCAGGGATGAACTTAGTTCAAACTTCCATTTGTTGTTACTATAACAAGACAACATAAACTCAGTCTTTATTTTAGGCCGAGTTTCCCCTAGAAGTCAGAGCCTGATAGCGTATGTGGGAACTAAACATTAAAAGCAATTGAGTTCATGGAGACAGAAGGTAGAATGACGGTTACCAGAGGCTGAAAAGGGTAGAAGGGGCGGGGGTGGGATTAAGTGAAGATGGTTAATGGTGCAAAATTTAGTTAGAAAGTTAGATAGAATGAACAATATTTGATAGCACAATGAAGTGACTATAATCAACAATAAGTTAGGGAATACTTTAAAGTAACTAAAAGAGTGGAATTGGTATGTTCCTAACACAAAGAAATGATAAATGTCTGGGGTGATGGGCCCACTTACCCTGATTTGATTAATTCATAGTGTATGCCTATTTCAAAACATCACATGTACTCTATAAATATATATAGCTATTATATACCCATAATAATTAAAAAATTATAAAAAAGAAACCAGAACCTGAAACAAAGGCTTACATAAAGGTAATTTATTTGAGAAAGTGATTCTCTGGGAATAGGATTTGGGAACCACAGAAGAGTACGTAGAATATTTAAAGTATTTAGTTGGTCACTACTGTGGACAGTGGGACTCAATTCTGCCAGGGCCTACTAAGTGGCTGTATGGAACGCACCTCAGAGATGTCCACCCAAATGTTTTAAGAAAGAAACATCTATGCACTGGTTCACCTCTCCAAATGGTCTTGCGCACTCTACGGCAGGTTAACTCTCTTGTCCTCTCAGTTCATGCATGAGTGAAGGTTGGGGTAGTTCACACAAATGTCCCACCATGTTGCCAGACTAATGCTAGTTCAGAAAGCGAGAACTAAGCATGGTACAGCTATGGTGTCAGATGACACCTTCATGAAGCTGTTGAAACAGTGACTGGAGAAAACGTGGGAAAGGAGGATTAAAGAGAGGGCACAAGTGATGTCTAAAAGACCCTTTCTCTGACCAGTGGCATTTTGGATTCCTTGAAACTAGTGATAGCACATTAATAATTCCCAAAATGTCTATGTTCTTTTTTTTGGGATCTATTGCATTGATCCCTACTCATAATATTATTATTGCAAGCTTTTCCTTAATAGTATCTGGCCTCTCCTTCATTAAAGCTTCTCTGGATCTGGAAATTGACCAAGTCTGGGAATTGATTGAGGGAAATTTGCTTTGCATTTTGGTAATTGGAGCTAAGTCTTAATCACTAGATCTGGAGTTTCGTTTATATAAAGCTGTAATCCCCAACCCCTGGGCGATGGACTAATGTACCGGTCTATGGCCTGTTAGGAACCAGGCCACACAGCAGAAAGTCAGTGGTGGGCAAGCGAGCAAAGCTTCATCTGTCTTTACAGCCACTCCCCATTGCTCACATCACCCCTTGAGCTTTGCCTCCTATAAAATCAGTGACAGCATTAGATTCTCGCAGGAGCACAAACCCTACTGTAAACTGCACATGCGATGGATCTAGGTTGTGGCTCCTTATGAGAATCTAATGCCTGATGACCTGAGGTGGAGCTGAGGCAGTGATGCTAGCATTGGGGAGTGGCTGCAGATGCAGATTATCATTAGCAGAGAGATTTGACTGCACAATAAGTGTAATGCACTTGAATCATCCTGAAACCACCCCGTCCGTGGAAAATTGTCTTCCATGAAATCGATCCCTGGTGCCAAAAAAGGTTGGGAACTGCTGATATAAAGGAAGTGGGGTCTGAGTGAATCGCTCATCTATTTCATGTGTAGGTATCTCATTGTAATTACTCACCACCAAAAGTAGCTCCAGCTTGGAACATTGTGATTGTCACCATGGCCTTCCTGCTTATTACAGTAATCATGTGGTTAAATGCTCTAACTTGTTCATGGGATCCTGCCATCCTTATTTGAGATTATTTTACCAAGATTTCTTTGAGAATTATCTAGATATTCTTGGAGGTTATAATTAGTTTGTTGGAAGGTACATGACACATGACCAATCTACTCCAGTATTTCTAGCTCCTTAATTCTTTGGATTTCATCTTCGGCTTCAAACCACAAGATTTATGGCATTTTGTCTTAATTTAAAGTGGGTCCTAATTATTTTAGAATTTAGCACCATCATCAAGAAACCAATTAATATCATCTCTAGTTGCTCATATAAGTAAATCTATTTCATAAAATAATATCAATTCAAAATCTGTTCATATCTCCTTCTATCATACTTTGAATCTATTTCCACACGTACTCTAAATTATCAAATACCTCCAAATAAAGTAGTAAATCTCCAAAACTCACTTCAGGTATAAGCCTTCTTTTTCTGAGTTAGAGTTTGTAATCTCTTTCTGAGGATTTATGGGTCCTGAATTAATTTCTAGTTCAGGAGAAACTAGTGAATGCACATCAATAATGCAATGTAATAATTAGCGGTAAAGGAGGATTATATGTGTGTTGGGGGGGGTAAAGAAGTGAGGTATGATGACAATTGACTTTCTCTTAATAAATACCTTCTCCAGCAGGAGGTAATAGAGTTTCCAAGGAATTCAACTTCAGCCGGGCCCAATAATCAACCCAAGATTCTCCTCATTTCCTTAAGGTTCTCTTGTCTGCATCTGATTTCTTGTTACGAATTTCATCAGTAGTCAAAATTTTTATTCTCAAACAACAAAAACTGGCCCTGATTAAGTTAGGCGGGAAAAGACTTTTTAGCTATTAGGTGACTAACAAAATTAACAGAAAGGTTGGAGAAATAGCCAGGGTCAGGCAGAGCCATGTTCCCACATCTGGCTGCAAGTGCCAACATCATTGATATCTATTGCTGTTACTGCTGCCACTGCAGCTAATGGGTACTCGTGGCCATGTCACTGAGTTTCCCTTTTTCTTTTCTAAGTATTTTATTTTAGATTGGTTTTAAATTTACAGAATAAGTGAGGAGATAGTACAGAGAGTTCCCACATACCCCTGCACAGTTTCTCTTGTCATTAAGATCTTATATTAATATGATATATTTGTTATGATGGATGAGCCAATATTGATACATTATTAAGTAAAATTCATAGTTTATTCGGATTTCCTTAGTTTCCATTTATACCCTTTTTCTGTTCTAGAATCTCCTCTCGTATGCCAAATTATGTTTAGTTGTCACATCTCCTTAGGCTTTTCTTAGCTGTGACGACAGTTTCACAGATGTTCCTTGTTTTTACTGACCTTGACAGTTTTGAAAAGCAATGGTTGGATATATTATAGAATGCTCCTCTCTTGGAGTTTGTCTGAGGTTTTTCTCATGATGAGACAGGGATTATCAGTTTTTGAGGAGAAGACCACAGATATAAATTGCTATTTTTATCACATGATATCAAGGGTATATACTATCAACATGATTTAAATCTGTTGATGTTAATCTTGATCATCTAGCTAAGCTAGAGTTTGTCAGCTTTCTCCACAGTAAAGTTATCATTTTTTCCTTCCTTCCAATCTGTTCTTTTTGGAAAGAAGTCATTATGTTCAGTGCACCCTTGAGGAGTAGGGAGTTACATTGCTCTCCTTTAGAATGGAATACCTGCATAGATTGCTTGAAATTCTTCGACACAAAAGATTGGTCCCTTATTCCTCATTTATTAATTTAATCAATCATTCAGTTACAGCATTATAGACTCATGGGTTTTTATTTTATTATTTGAGTTATAACCCAATGCTACTTTCTTCACTTTATTGTTCAAGTTGTTCCAGCTTTGGGAGTTCTTTTAGTTGGCTTCTATACCCATTTGACATTTTACCATGAATGTGGATTTTGGTGTTTTTATGTTTTTAAGCACTTCCTTGCTTTCTGGCATTACAAGATCCTCTGAGTCATCCTGTGTATTTCCTGCCCCAGTCCTTGAATCAGCCATTTCTCCAAGATCTGGGCTCTGCAAGTGCAACAATGAGAAAACTTGTTCCTACCACCCATTTACACAATTGTTCGATTCTATTATACATGTATTAAAGTATCAGAATTATTAATCCATTATACAGAAAGAAACAACTTTATCAAGTAAAGTGTTTATTTACAGTTCCTTTTGCCCACTGGATCATATGATAAGACTATGTTTAATTTTAGAAGAGACTGCCAAACTATCTTCCAAAGTGGCTATACCATTTTGCATTCCCACTGACAATGAATGAGAGCTCCTGTTGTTTCATCCTTGTCAACATTTTTTATTGTCAACTTCTTGGATTTTAGCTATTCTAATAGGCGTGTAGTGGTATCCAATTGTTGTTTTAATCTACAATTCCCTGATGATAAATGATGTTGAGCATCTTTTCACATGCTTATTTGCTATCCAGATATCTTCTTTGATGTGGTGTCTGTTTAGACCTTTTACCCATTTGTAAGCAGAATTGTTGATTTATTATTGCGCTTTAAGATAAAAAAATTTGTATCTTAAAATTTGTGTATTTTAGATATAAATATTTTATCAGGTGTGTTTTATGAATATTTTTGTCAGTCTTTGGCTGTATTTTGATTCTCTTAACAGTATCTTTCACAGAGAAGAAGTTTTCAATTTTAATAAAGTCCAATTTAATAATTTTTCTTTCAGGGATCATGCTTTTGGTATTGTATCTAAAAATTCCTTGCCAAACCCTAGACTTTCCCCTATGTTTTCTTTTAGAAGTTGTATACTTTTGTGTTTTACATTTAGTTCCATAATCCATTTTTAATTAATTGTTGTGAAAGGCGTAAAGTCTGTTCTAAATTCGTTTTTTTTATATGGACATCCAGTTGTTCCAGCACCATTTCCTGTAAAGACCTTCCCTTTATCTATTGAACCACTTTTGTTCTGTCAAAGAACTGTCCACAGATCAGTTAACTGTATTTGTGCAGGCCTATTTATGGTCTCTCTCTTTTGTTTCACTGATCAATGTGTTTATTCTTTCATCTGTACAACACTCTCTTGATTTCTGTAGCTTTATAGTAAATCTTGAAGTTCTGGCCTCTCAGTCCTCCAACTTTGTTCTTCAGTATATGTTGGTTATTCTCTGTCTGTTGCCTTTCCATATAAACTTTAGAATCAGATTGTTGATACCCATAAAATAGCGTGCTGGGATTTTATTTAGAATTGTATTAAATCTATAGATTCAGTTGGGAAGAATTGATATCGTAACTATTTATGTATGTATGTATGTGTTTATTTATTTTTGTTGTTTTGAGACAGGAGGTTGCTGTCTTGCCCAGGCTAACATGCAGTGGCATCATTATAGTTCAGTGCAACTTCAAATTCCTGGGCTCAAGTGATGCTCTTGTCTCAGCCTCCCAAGTAGCGGAGACTACAGGTGTGTCCCATCAGGCCCAACTAATTTTTTTTCTTTTTCGTGGAGACAATGTCTCACTATGTTGTCAAGGATGGTTTTGAACTCCTGGCTTCAAGCTGTCCTCCCACCTCACCCTCCCAAAATGCTGGGATTACAGGCATGATCTGCCATGCCCAGCTTATTTTAATGATTTAGAATATTCTACTCTCTGAACGTGGACTATCTCTCCATTTATTTAGGTATTCTTTGATTTTTTTTCTTTAGCATTTTGTAGTTGCCTGAATGCAGATTAATATTTTGTTGGATTTCTACCTAAGTACTTTAAGTTTTTGGGGGGTATTGTAAGTCATGATTTAATAAAATTCAGATTTTGTTTATTGCTGTTATATAGGTCAGTAATTGGCTTTTGTACATTGTGTAAGTCTGCTATAATTGTTATCCTTGTTCCTTTAGGTAAGGTATTTCTTTTTCTTGACCCCCAACTTATTTCATGATTTTCTCTGTCTTTGGTTTCCTGCAATTGGAATACTAGGGGTGTGGAGGGGGTGGGGGGGCTAGGTATATTTCCTGTTCAGTGTTGTCTGAACTTCCTGGATCTGTGGTTTTGTATCTGTCATTAATTTTGAAAAATTCTCAGCCACTATTACTTGAGATATTTCTTCTGCTTCATTCTCTTTTTTCTTTTTTATTCCAATTATGAATATTTTACATCTTTTGAAGTAATCCCATAATTCTTGGATGTCTGTACCTTTTTTAAAAATTCTTTTTTTCTCTTTGCATTTCAGTTTGGGAAATTTCTATTGATCTATCTTCAAGTTCTCTGATTCTTTCCTAAGCTATCAATTCTATTGATGAACCCATTGAAAGCATTCTTTATTTTTGTTATAGTGTTTTTTGTTTCTAGAATTTTCTTTTGGTTATTTATTAAATTTTTCATACTTCTGTTTATATTACTTGTGTGTTGTTTCATGTTGTCTACATTTTCCATTAGAGCCTTTAATATATTAATTATAGATATTATAAATTCCTTGTCTGATAATTCTAATATAAGTATCATATCTGAGTATGATTCTGGTTCTTGCTTTTTCTCTTTGGGCTGTGTTTTCTCTGTTTTTTTGACATACATTGTAATTTTTTGTTGGAAGCCAGACATGTTGAATCAGGTCACAGGAACTAAGGTAATTAGGCATTTAATGTAGGATTTATGTTAATCTGACCAGGACTCAGGTTGTGTTAATGTTTGCTATAGCTATAGGTGTCAGAGGCTTCAAATTCCCCTTGTGTGCTTGTTTTTGTCTTCCCTCTTGACTTAGGACTTCCCTAAGCAGTCTTCTTCAGAGATATTATGTGTCTTGCAGTTTTTTCAGCTGTAAACCACTGTTATTTGACTGGAGCCCTTTTGTTATGGTTGTGAATTATAGGGGAGAGGAAGCATTCTATTCTAATTAACTCTCATCTTTCAGTGAGCTTATGTCTTCAGCTGTGACCTCCACCAGTGCTTTTCCAGTGGTATGGCTTTTACCTTCTGCCTCCTACTCTGTTCCCTGGCAGCAGTATTTCCAATCTATTTCTTTTAAGACCTGACCACTGTTGCCTATGGTTTCTTACTTCCTTCTCAGGTGGGATAGAAAGTCTTAAGGGAGAGAGAGTGAGACAAATTTCCTTCTCCTAGCTGAGAGAACACTCCAGCAAGGGCTCTCCCTCTGGGATACAGTTCTTGGTTATGGAGAAGGCTCTGGGTCTATTTCGCAATGATTACTCTGCCCCTCTTTCTGCCAGAGCCAAGAGGGAATCTTTCTCAGATCTCACCAGGAGAACATTTTAGAGTTCCTAGAGATAAAGCTAACAAAGTGAGGGAGCTCTCCTTGTAGCCCCCAGAAACTTCTCACTTTTATAGTAGCCTCAAATGCAGCCTCTAGCCATTAGTCAAAATTACCACTTAGGTGTTCATACCAGTTTATGGCACAAGCAGCTTCTGTTCTAGGTAAGCAGACCTTGGCTGTGATTCTCTTGATGTGCCTCTAGATTTTGGTGTGGCTGTTTTCCCCACAATCTTAATTCTCTGATAGATGCAAAAAAGAATCATTGATTTTTATTTGTTTAGCTTTTTCTTATTCTAAGGACAGAATTAAGACTGCCAAGTTCTTTTCATGTGAGAACTGAAACCACAAATCCCTCACAAACTCTTGAGTCCACGGAAATAATTTCTGACTATTATATAGTCACCTGTTGTGTCACTTGTTCAATATTGAGTCCTCCCTTTCGACAGGCTTCCCTGACGATAGTACCCTGAGCTCTGCCTCTCACATATAAGACTCCTCTGAAAGATCAAACGTGTTTTGGTTCTGCCAGCCAAACAGAAGACTGTCTACCAAGCGTTTGATGACAAAACTTCAAGAATGTTTTCCCAATTGAGTGTACACCATTAAATCCATCTATTCAGAATGCTGGGTGTCTTATAAATACTGAATGATATTTTAGAATGTTTTAGATGATGTCACACTCCTACTTAAATAAACGTAAATTGCTTCTCATTTTTTTAGTACACAGACCAAAGCCCTTAAATATGGCAAATAAGTCATTCAATGATCTAATCCTACTTCCTGCTCTCGTCTCATTTTATTCCACTGTTCCTCTCATTCAATAACCTATATCCATACTGGCCTTCTTAAGTCCTTAAACATCCTTTCCCACTTTGCGATCTTCACATATGCAGTCACCAGTGACTATAACACTCCTGTTTCTCTGGGTAACTTCAGCTCATACTTAAACTTTCAATTTGCTAGTTTTTCAATGAAATCTTCTTTGGTCTTTAGATCAGACTCAATCTCTTTAATAAATACTTTCACAGAACCGTGTATTTTGGGGGCAAGTATCACAACTGTAATTAATTATTAACATTATCACATAATTCTTTGTTCTGTCTCTTTCAATTAGCTATAAACTCCAGGACGTCTTGCTCACTGTTATATCCCTTGTATCAGCATAGTTAGTTCCTGGAAAATATGTTTGAATAGATGAATTACGAACAAATAAAATTCAAATTTAAATTTTCATTTTATGAAGAACCAAATCACAGATTTGGAATTAGAAGCCACAGAAACATATAGAGGCAATAATGAAATGACTAGAGGTTCCCAAGGATAAAACTAGGAGCAGAAGTTTAATTTGATTAATGATATAAAATTTCTCCCCTAGGGACCATCCGAAATATTCATAAGGAGGCTAGATTTCTTACAGTTTTACAGACATGGGCATGACTTAATTTCTTAGGATAGAGAAGGAAAGAATGGTGGAGAACTCAGGGCCCTCAGATTATAGCAGCAGTAAAAATATGATTATCATTATTATCTACTAACTAATCTTTTCTCTTCAAGTTTCCCAATGATTGGAATGAAACATGAGACAATGCCTCAAAACCACCTATGGTGGAATGATTCCTTGGGCAAGTTTTGTGGTGATCTTAGATCTCTGGAAGTCATCTCAGGATTTCAGGGGGTAAGACTGCTTTCAGTGGCTGCTTCTGATGGATGTCACACTCTACTCTCTCATGGGACAAGCTTGTGGCTTGTGTTCTTCATAATGCATAACATAAAGGGTGTATTAGATAGAGATTTAAATCCATCATACTTATCATGTGACTATGTTGTACTGTGTTCTTGTATATTACCACATTTAATTATTATTAAAAACTTCATGGGGTAGGCATCATTATTTCCATATTTTACTCATAACAAAACTGAAGTTTAGGATGATTAAGTAACTTAGCTATCATCATATAATTAATTTAGTGTCTTGAAGAATATATAAAACTTAGTTTTCTGACACCCTGGAAGTTGCAAGCCTCATTTCACAAACAGCTTTGTGGTCACTATCAGTATCTATGGCATTTTGAAATTATTTCATTATTTGGTACTGCTTTTCCCACTTAATCGCTTTAAACATTGATAGCATTAAACCTGTGCATTCACTGAGCAGCAACATAGATCAATACTGTCTTTTGCTTTCAATATTATAACTATTTTCAAAAACCCAAACCAAAGAAAGAATCCTCCACTTTCAAAACCAAAACTCTCCAAAAATGTACATTTAAACAAAAAAAATGGAAGTGTAGGATATTAAGTTTCTTAAAACAGCTGTTATGCATAGAAAGTGAGCATACTTTATGGCAGTTTTTAGTATCTGTTCCAGCTGCAAAAGTGTAATATAATCTGAAAATTATACAGAGTAGTATTCATTTAAATGTGTAAACTTTATTGACAAGAAGACAGCTTCAAAAGAAATAGCAGAGCCCATTTTGTCAATTTTGTTTAGAGGGATTTTTTGGTAAATAAGGACAGAACAGAGCATGATAACTTATGTGACACTTTAAATTGCATCTCAGGGCATCCAGCCAATTTTGCAACTTGCATAGTATGAAGAAGAAAGCAATTTTATCTAATTAGAACACAAGACAATCTCAATAAATGTGTTATGTGTTGATATTCATATATATGATGTGTATATGTATTATACACACTTGTTACACAGATACAGTCAGACACACACACACATACACAGACACACACACACATACACAGACACACACACACACACCCAGGTGTTTTTTTTTGTTATTTTTTGTTTTTAATAAGGAAAACCAAGTGAGAATGTAGGTGACTAAGGACAAACCATTACTAGAACAAATGGAAAGTTTGTTCCCTAAAGTAATGAATACTATACTTGATAATTTACATGGTATGTAAGTATTTTCACATTGAGGAATTTACCTTCTATTAGTTTGCTAAGAAGTTTTTTCTTTCTGTTGTACACAATTTATTTGTTTCTTAATATATTATTAATAGCATCGTAGATTACATCAATAGACTTTTTTATCTTTGCATAAAATAGGAATTATGTATTACCTATTCCTTGAAGGGCTGTTGAATTTACCTGTAAACCAATCGAATATGGGTTTTGAGATTATTGGTCTATGCTAGTGTTTTTCTTCTTATGCCACTTTTTTTTAGAAGTATATTTATTTCTCTATGTTTCAAACCTAGCCTGTGGGTTTTTTGATAATAATCTTTTCAGTACTTTAAAAGTCCTTTGGATCCAGAATATTTTCATTTATATAAATAGAATTTCTTTTATTTGTACCTTCATTTCTTTTTTGTTGAATCTGTTTTGCCAGAGGTTCATCTTATTTTATCCAAGTATCAACTTTGTGTGTTATGAATATTCTCTACTGCTCTTTTGTTCTGTTTTTTATTGAGTTTTGCTTTTGTCTTTATTCTTTCTTTCTTTTTTTGTTTTTATTTTTAATTCTGGCTCTGCCTATCATTTAAACTTTTTGAATTGAACACTTAGCTCCATTGTCTTTTGTATTTACTTTATTTTTATTTTTAATTTTTAATTATTATGAGTATATAATAATTGTATATCTTTATAGGGTACATGTGATATTTTGATACAAGCATACAATGTGAATTAATCAAGTCAGTGTAGTTGAGGTATCTATTACCTTAGACATCATTTCTTTGTGTTAGGAATATTCTAATTCCACTCTTTTTGTTATTTTAAAAAATAGCCTAACTTATTTTTGATTATAGTCACTTTGGTGTGCTATCTAATGTTTAAACAACTGTTTTTTATTTTGTTTTGTTCATAAGTTTTCTTTTTTAAAAAAATTTCAGAGTATTATGGGGGTACAAATGCTTTGCTTGCATAAATTGCAAGTGTTGGGTGGTGTTAACAACTTTTAAATACAAATAAGTATATTGTTTATATATCATATATATGGGACTTTCAGTTAATTTTTTTAAATTAATTTACTATATTATCTTCATAGAACATAAATTATATGATTTTATTATCTGGAATTTATGGAAATTTCCTTTGTGGCCAAGTATAGGACCAATTTTTGTAAATAGTTCATGTGTGTTCAAAAATAAAATATGCATTTTTTATTTTAAGTGAATGATTTTTAATACATATTTTAGGTTATTAATTGAATTATTTAGATTGTCTATATCCTACCTATTGTTTTATAGACTTTATCTATTTCACTCTGAGAGGAATGTGTTAAAATCAACAATAATAATTATTGATTTACTTGTATATTTGTTAGGTTTTGCATTACATTATTCTTAGACAATATTGTGAGGTGCAGATATTTTGCTTTTACTCCTTTGTTACTTATGCCAGTAAGTAGCATCTTTTGTATTTTATGACACCAGTTTTGCTTTGAATTTTATTTTGTCACAAATAAAGATTGCTACCCCATATTTGGCTGATACATTATTTCCATCCTTAAATTATCAACTTTTTGATGTTCTCTAAGTGAGTTCCTTGTAGACCAGTGCTCCTCTAACCAACAATGGGGAAGGACAAGGTTTTCTGAATTTTCTATTCCATTTTTATTGTATTTTGTCTTTGTAAAATACAATAAATATGGTTTTTTAGAAAATAAAATAAACAAAGCTATTAAAAATACAAGACTATTTTTTATTATTAGCTTCAACAGACATGGAATTACTCTGTCAGAGTTCTATAATGTTTTATAAATCCTAATTCTGAATTTCTGTAGTTATTTTGTCATAGGTTAGTATTGTATAGGTTATAGACTAGTATTAATTTGCATCATACTTTAAATAGCCCCATTTTGGGAAAATATTGCTAGATTTTAGTTGTTTTTGTTAATCTAACCTGAGAATCTGTCTTACTTGGTGAGTTTCATCCACTTGAATTTATTGTAATTACTGTTAAGATTTATTTCTGCTATCTAAAGTCATAATTTTCATTTACTGTTTTTTTCTCATTATGAATATGACAGCTACCAATTCAGACTGATACATATATAAAAATATAGATGTGTTATATATATACACACTATATATACATATTATGTTCGTGACTCAGATACCACAATTGACTTTGTTGATGTAATATTTCTGTAATAGTGAATAATCCTGGGTAAAATTGTGAACAAAATAAAGCATGTTGATTCCTGGAAGATATCAATATATATTTAAAAATGCAACAATACTTCTTTTTTTATATAAAAAAGTTATATTCCGGACTCAGATAACCACACCAATGCCTAGTAGGACATTAGGATGCTATTTGGAAAGGTTAAACTCCTTTCGTGGGATTGTTCTGTATATTGCAGGGCATCTATTATGTCTGATTTCTGCCTACTAAATGCCAATAGTGCCTCCCAATTATTGTGGCAACCAAAAATACCCTCAGAAATTTTTAAATTGCCCCTTCAGGGACTGTATTACTCCTGTTCAGAACAGTTGCTCCACAGGTGGCATAGAACCCAAACTCTGTCAATCAGAGTCCTTTCCCAGGGATATTTAAACTGGGGCTGTCTAAGCTGTGAGAATGACTATGCAAACTGTCAGTGGGTATAGCCTTGCCTGTGGCCGGTCTGCAATAAGTGAGATTAAAACTGACGCACAGAAGAGGAGAGGCAACAGGCAGTACCAGGCTGCATGGTTTCCCTGCCCTCCCCTTGGTTTGGTTACATTCTTTCTTTTTGCTTTAGCTGATTCTTATTGGGTTTCTGCTGTGTGCTACTTAAATAATCCTAAAATAATATGGTTATTTATTGACACATTATTATTTTATATAAGGGATAATCAGGTGTCATTATGGCATGCTGGAAGGAGCAGAATAAAGATGTTCAATAAAACCAGCAAATAGAGAGTTATTTAAGGTTATGATGTATGATACTATAAGAATAAACTCTCAGGAAAACTTACTGGGTGAAATGGAAACTTTGTATATGTGTTTTTAAAATGAAAATAGACTGGATACAGAAATTATGTGCTAATTTTAAGTATTAAGAGAGAACAAGTGTCCAAGTATAACTAAACTATTAAATCTGCTCCATGTAAATTCCTTTCTTGAAATGGAAAGCTAGGGAACTTATGTCTCACATAATCTTTTTTTTTAAAGAGTTCTCAAAATGGATATTCCATCAGTTTAACAGGAATATTTAACTGTTTATTTATTTATTTATTTTTAATTTCTAGCCATGCTATGTATTTCTTTTGTTATTTCAAAATATTAATATTAAAGGGGTACAAATATTGTAGGTTGCATGGATTACTTTTGTAATGCTTTAGTCCCAGCTAAAGGTGTGTCTGTCAGCCAAATAGTGTTCATAGTACACATTAGGTAGGCTTTTGCCTCTTCCCTCCTCACCTTTCCCCTTGGTTGATTGCCACTGAATTTTACTTCCCTCTGTGCACATGTGTGTGTGCTCATCATCAGTTAGTTACAATTTAATAGTGAGTACGTGGGGTGTTGGTTTTTCCACTCTTGAGACACTTCACTTAGGCGAATGGTCTCCAGTTCCCTCCAGATTGTTGCCAAAGGTATTAATTATTTTTTTGTGGCTGAATAGTACTCCATGGTATACATATACCACATTTTATTAATCCACTGATGAATTGATGGGCACTTGGGTTGATTCCACATGTTTGTAATTGTGAATTATGCTGCAATAAACATTCAAGTGCAGGTGTCTTTTTGATGAAAAGTCTTTTTTTCCTTTGGCTAAATACCCAATAGTGGGATTGCTGCATCAAATGGTAGGTCTACTTTTAGTTCTTTGAGGAATTTCCATACTGTTTTCTATACAGGTTGTATTAATTCACAGTCCCACCAACAGTGTATAAACGTCCCTTTCTCTCTACATCCACACCAGCATCTACTGTTTTTGGACTTTTTGATAAATGCCATTCTAACTGGGGTAAGAGGATATTTTATTATGGTTTTAATTTGCATTTCCCTGCTGATTAGTGATGTTCAGAATTTTTTCATATGTTTATTGGCCATTTGTCTTTATTCTTTTGAGAAGTCTCTGTTCATGGCTTTTGTCCACTTTTTAATGGGGTCGTTTGCTTTTTTCTTGCTGATTTGCTTGAGTTCATTATAAATTCCAGTTATTAGCCCTTTATTGGATGTGTAGCTTGCAAATATTTTCTCCCATTCTGTAGGTTGTCTATTTTCTCTGTTGATTGTTTCCTTAGCTGTGCAGAAACTTTTTAGTTTAATCAAATTCCAATTATTAATTTTTGTTGTTGCCATGATTGTCATTGTGGTGTCATTTTTTCATAAATTCTTTGCCTAGGCTAATATCCAGAAGAGTTTTATCTACATTTTCCTCTAGATTTTTTATAGTTTCATTCCTTATATCTATGTCTTTTATCCATCTTGAATTAATTTTTGTGAGCAGTGAGAGGTAGGGATCCTGTTTCATTCTTCTGCATGTGGCTATCCAATTTTCCCATACCATGTATTACACAGGGCTTCTTTTCTCCAATGTACATTGTTGTCTGCTTTGTCAAAGATCAGTTTGCTGTAGGTATATGGTTTTATATCTGGATTCTCTGTTCTGTTTCATTGGTCTATGTCTCTGTTTTTGTACCAATACCATGTTGCTTTGGTTACTATAGCTATAGTTTAAAGTTTGGTAAAGTGATGCCTTCAGTTTTCTTCTTTTTACTTAAGATTTCTTTGGCTGTTTGGCTTTTTTCTGGTTCCAAATAAAGCATAAAATAATTTTTTCTAGATACATGAAGTTTAACTTTGGTAATTTGATGAGGATTGCATTGAATTTGTAAATCACTTTGGGTAGTGTGGACATTTTAAAACGGTTTAGTCTACCTATCCATTAGCATGCTATGTTTTTCTATTTGTTTCTATTCTCTGCAATTTATTTCCTCTGAGTTTTGTAGTTTTCCTTGTACAGATCTTTCACTTCCATGGTTAAGAATATTCCTAGGTATTTTATTTTTTTTATAGCTATTGTGAATGGTATTGAGTCTTTGAATTGACTCTTGGCTTGACTGTAATTAGTATATAGGAATGCTATTGATTTATGTATATTGATTTTGTATTCTGAGACTTTGCTGAATTTATTTATCAATTCCAGGAGACTCATGGTGGAATTTATGGGATTTTCTATATAAAAAATCATATCATCAGTGAAGAGTGATAGTTTGACCTCTTTTTTCCTGATTTGGATACCCTCAATATTTGCCTATGTGATCGTTCTGGCTAGGACTTCTAGCACTGTGTTGAACAGAAGTGGTAAATTGGAAAACAAAACAACAACAACAAAAAAGAAAGGATTAATAAAACAAAAAGTTGGTTCCTTTGAAAGGTAAACAAAATCAACAGACCTTTTGCTAGACTAACCAAGGACAGAAGAGAAAGGACTCAAATATGCTCAAGCAGAAATGAAAATGGTGACATTACAACTGATACTACAGAAATACAAAACATCATCCCTGAATATTACATAAATCTCTATGCACATAAACTAGGGAATGTAGAGGAAATGGACAAGTTCCTGCAAACGCCCAACCTCCCAAGACCCAACCAGGAAGAAAAAGAACTCCTGAACAGAACAATAATGAACAATGAAATCTAAACAGTAATAGAAAACCTCCTACCCCTGGCGAAAAAATAAAACCCTGAACCACATGGATTCACTGCTGAATTCTATCAGTCCTACAAAGAAGATCTGGTACTCATAATATAGAAATTATTCCATAGTATCAAGAATGAGGGAACCCTCTACAACTTATTCTATGAAGCCAGTATCATCTTGATCCCAAAGCCAGGAAAAGACACAATAAAGAAAGCAAACTACATAACAACATTCTCAATAAAACACTAGCAAACCAAATTCAACAGCACATCAAAAAAATAATCTACCAGGACCAAATGGGCTTCATCCCAGGGATGCAAGAATGGTTCAACATATGTAAATCAACAAATGCGATTCACCACATAAATAAAAGCAAAAACAAAGATCATATGATCCTCTCAATAAATGCAAAAAAAGCATTTAACAAAATGCAGCACACTTTCCTGATAAAAACCCTCAACAAACTAGGCATAGAAGGAACATATCTCAAAATAATAAAAGCCACATTTGACAGACCCACAGCCAACATCATACTGAATGGGGAAAAGTTGAAAACATTCCCCCTAAGAACTGGAACAAGACAAGGATATCCACTGTCCTCACAAAATCATTTCTAGGTGTTATTAAGCGTTCTCTGGCAAGACAAATATTTTCACTGAAATGGCTACCTTATTTTAGAGTAGATGTTTTATGGATACTAATGTCTATCAGTATTTCATCTTTGGTTCAACTTTGATATGGATGTTCTTTGGAAAGTCTGTAGTAAAAGAGGTTTCCATTACTACTAAATGTTTCATTACATAGAGATCAGATATAAAATGTGTGCTAAGATGTCTAATATAATGAAGTGCCAATTCAAAACAATGAAATGTTAAAGAATGGTAAATACCACTACTTATATCTTGTGTTGTTTCTGCAGTAGAGTATGAAGCATGTGCTCTTTAATAATCGACTGTAGTTAGAGATGAAGAGCATGGAAATTAAGATTTGAGAGGAGAATAATTTAACAGAAACTAATGAATAAATTAATATATTCTCAGTGTAAGTTTTTAAAAATAGCTGATAATCAGACACATACAAATATTGATTGCAGAGTCTGCAAAATAACAAATAAAGACTAATACATGTTTACTTTTTGGTTAATTTCCATTTATCTCTGTTCCTTTCACTGAAATTGCTCTTTATAATTATGCAAACAATTAATCTCCCAGCTCTTCCCTATTCTCCTGACTCATGAAAATTCTCCTGACTTCATTTGCTGATCTATCCAGCCTGGATTTCAAGGTCAAAGTTTTAAAATTTATACACCAATAAGCAAAATAAAAGTTGCATAAAGACTGGTGTCAAAACAAGAACTCAAAATTAAGTACTCCTGCTACCAAGGCCTTAGAGACATTTGCTGCTAGTGCTGCTTCTTTCCTTAATGCAACAATACATATTGGTATTACCTTTAAAGATAAGAATTTAGTGTTCATTTTTGTTTTTTTCATAGAGCAGAAAAAACACCTACTATATGTTGCACTAGATAACAATGTACATATTTTTGAGTATGAAAATATTGCTTGTGTTCTGTTTCAAATGCATACTTTATCAAACATTTTTGGATGTTGATTAATAAGTAAAATTCTGATTACATAAATGTATAAATATATAAATTCACTTTATCTACATGGAAATTTATTAATACTATGAAATAAAGACATTAGATGACAGAGAGAAATGAATTCAGCTATTTAGCAATGAAAATATGAAAAGAATAATACTCTTAGTAAAAGTCCACATTTAAACTTTTAAAAATGTCAATTAAACAAAAAGGAAAGCAGGAGTATGACAGGATCTACATAGCTCAAAAATAATAAAGCATTTGGATATTATCAAATTTGGTGATTAAAAAGCCAGGCAAAAATATTCAGTTTGAAATTATTTGCTTTGATGGAAGGTAGTATTCTCTTTTATCTTTCATCAGCTTCTTTACCTCTCTATTTAATCCAATAAAATCAACAATCTCTTCATTGTTTGTTAAACCACCATGCAAATAATGAAAAAAGGAATTCTTGAATATAAGTTGCAAGTTGTGGTCTTGAACAAAGAACATTTTAAGTCTCTTTATGTATTTTACTGGGTTTTGTTTATTAAATTTATTAATTTTCTTGCTGTTATTAAGGATAATATATGATTATTCACAATATTTTATCATAACTCTATTTGCTATTAGCAGTTGGAAATGATATGGCTCAATAAATACTCTGTATTGTTTGCATTATTAAAAGTGTAATAGGTCAAGAAAAATCATAAAAGTAAAATATATTTGGTGGCACATTTTTTCAAAAGATATGTTGGAAACTACTATTTGGATCATGTAAAATAATGCTAGCAAAAAGCTTTAATGAATAATTGTTATAGAAAATCAAAGTACCTAAGTAGAATGACAAATGACCAACCCAACTGTCTTCCAAGCTTTAAAATTTATGATATCTTTTAAATGGTTCACTATATCTTATTTACAATAGCTTTTAACTAGTTTAACAACATAGATGAAAGTATTTAGGGGTTAACATTATAGATGAAAACATAATCAGAACACTGGAAACATCACCTTTTCCAACTCTCCTGATTTTGCAAAAATATTTCATATAGCATTTCATATATATCAGTAACATGAAATAAATAGCTGAAAATCTATCCAAGGTATGTGACTGATATAGATCAATAATCTGAATCTTTCAATCGCAAGACATTAATCACATTTTTCTCTTCAAAGAGTATTATTTCTAGAATCACTCAGGTAATTATTCTAACCTTCTACTTTATTTGAATAAATGCTATCTTAAATCTAATATTATATATTTACTTATGTTATTTTTATTGTCATTTTATCAGAAAGAAACCTTCTTACAAATATCCTTAGAAAATGTATCCATCTCTTTCAAATACTCTTATTTATTTGGTTCATTTTACTATGGCAAGATAATGAGATAGAATTACACTATATTAGTACTTTTTTTATAATAGGCACAGGAGAAAAGTCTCAAAAAGATTCCAAATTTTATCTTTTGTTTTCCAAAAAGATTTATATTTACATATAATCTAGATTATTCACATCCACTTCTTCTGTACCTCTATCACACCATTCTTGTTGCACACATTCACAACATTTAATTATTTACTTTATGTATTTATGTATGTATATACTTATGTATTTATTTACTTGCTTATTGACCATCACCTCCATTAGACTTTATGCTGCACAAGTGTGTGGGACTCTTCTTTATCTTACACATTGCTGTGTTTCCAGTGTCTCTTCTGAAGACTACAATTTAAGGCAAGAATTTTTGTCTGCTTTATTTGCTACTATATCCCCAGCATGTAGAATAGTGAATGACAAAAATATATTTGTTGGATTGATGAATATAGTAGACACTATTCTTGAATGAATATATTAAATCATTTCTAGATTCAAGATTTTATTTCTGGACAATGTTTCTAAGTGCAGATGCATCCTGGTTTTGATTGTATTCAGATGGTAGTGATATGCTAGCTTTGCAAAGCAGTGCTGCAGTCTTGCTCATGTTTAAGCTTAGGTTCTTTTGGAGAGTATGGCATTCAGAATTCAGAAATTTCCCATTTGTTTTAGATACCTTAAATTATGCTCTAGAGAGACAGAAGATTTTCCCAGAGGAAAACAAAATTGCTTTTTTTTTTTCTGGAGAAGGATGTCTGGGGATCTTAATTCATTAACCGAGGTTAAGAAAACTAACCATATCCAATATACTCTGCTCACTGATAAGAAGAAACAGTTTACAAGGTCTTATCTATTTATTGTCTGACATTCTTGAGACAGAGAAGGTAGAGAAAAATAAGTCATGTTCTTTACAAATCTAGGGTTTCCATGTAGTCACCTGGTATTTTCTGTATTCCCAGGAGGATTATGAGATGGGATGATAGACATAATTGTGACAATTCTCCTATTTAACAATTAGAGTTTTCTATGAGGGGGAAACTTCAATTATTAGGTGATGATAGAAGATTTTCTAAGAATAGATTCACCTACTTAGCACCACATTTTCTGTTAATACCAGGTAATAGATTAGAAACCTTGCCATTATAAAGTTAAAATTAGAGTTCTTAAAAAGTATGTCCACATCATCAACAATTGTTTGCTTCTTTATATCTTATCAATATGCAGCTTGAAATAGTAGAAGTCTGTGGGAGAAGGGGAATCAGGATTTTGGGGTTAAAAAGTACATTTCTGTCTTTTTTTCCCCTGTTTTCCCTACCTTCTAACTCTTCTAAACACTCCCCACATCCCCTTTCTCTATTTGAGACTTTAACGGTCTTTTCTCACTGGCACCACTGTGTCCAAAAGAAAGAAGGTGAATAGCTGGAATGGGAATGAGGGGCAGAGAATAGGAAGAGAGGCAAAAATAAAATGAATCTCTTTTTAAAAGACAGGATGATTTAATTCCTTTCAACAAATGATTGGCTATTTGCCTACCTGATTCCATCTTCCCCCAGCTCCCAAATTCACTCATACTCATGAACGTTTTTTGAAAATGAAAGAAAAAATACATGCTAAATACATCCAAGTCAAGTTATGTTGATGTTTTCCTCTCTTCATTCCTGTAACTGATTTTGGCACCTTAATACAATGATGATAGCATGCAAATCTTTATACAGTACCCTGGTTAGGATTCCTACAATAAATAATTCCCTTTTCTATCACTTTTAAAGCATCATTGTAAAGACTAGAGCACAGCAATGTAGCCTTATGTTTCTTATTTTCCAGATCAATCTGTTTTCCTTAATTTTAATTTATAATCGGCACAACTGACGCTTCCTAATCATATCAGACATGCCAGTCCTTTCAGAAGCAAATCTGATTTAACATCAAGGAGCCTGGCTTGTGTTCATGGAGGAGGAGTTTTTCTCCCACCGCTTTCCAGAAGTTTTTGGCTGGTGTTTCACACTGCAACACAGCTGAGATTCAAACCAGTTTCCTAATATTGGGTGTATAAAAATGTTTTTCAACTGAGCCAAGGAATCTACTATGTGGTCAGCATAGCAGAGGGTGTGTTCAGGCAGGTGACATTGGAGTTTCTTATTTGTATTTTTGGTGGAAAGGAAGAGAAATCAATACACGCACAAAAGGAAATTGCTATTGAGAAAGTCTGGAATAAAATAGAAACTGCTGCTTTAAAGGTAAAGATGTATTCACCTTGCACTTTCAAAGAGATGTATAGAGAGGGAAAGAATAGAATATAGGCTTACTTTCCTATTTTGTTTTGCATCTCAGAACAGTTTAACCTAACAAATATCACTGATCCTATCTTAAGGGATACACAGTTTTCCGAGAAGGCACTTTGTGGGTGTTTTTGGCCTATAAAACAGCGGATGAGCTTTTCTTGCTAGCTGCAAGCTGGAGCTTGTGTCAGGCTTCACCAGGCACACAAGGCTCTGATTTTGTATCATTAAAGGCTCATTATCTCTTTTAACTTCTGTTGAAAGCATTCATCCATAGCTCTAGCTACTACTGAAACAATAGAGGCTCCTAGCACAGTAATAATGCTTCCCCCCCGCCCCCCCAGTTTAAAGAGCCTTTAAAGGATGGATTGGCTTTCACAATGCAGAAACAAAAAAACTATTGCTCAGGAAAATATGAAAGGTTATTTCTGTAAGTAACTTCAATTTTACAGAGTGGAGGAAAATCATCGGATGTGAATTTCTCAGAGCTGGGAGTCTGAGTATACCTGAATGCTAAATTCCTATTGAGGAAATATTACATTTTTCAAAGGAGAATGGCATGCCTTACTTATGCTTAGCCTCAAAGAGAAAAATACTTTAATAAGAATGAAACGGGCTTGGTGTATTGATCTTGCCAATTTGTTGGGTATTAATATATATTTGGCAGTGAGTTAAATTCTCCATTGAATTCAACAGTGGATTATATGAACAGTAATTTCTACATTCACTGGCTTTGTTTACACTTTCATTATACCTCTACCGCATTATGTGATGCCTTCGTACGGTTTTCAATCTTATAGCCACTTTAATCTCCTCCTTCGCTCAGCATATCTGAGTGAGTTTGTTGGCATAAGGGAATTTTGAAGGTTATATTACAGTACATGAATCAACGGAAAATGAAATGCACTGGAGACACGATCAGCCAGTTTTAATTCATTGCAGAAAGTTATAGATACCAAAATGCATTTAATGTAATCTGATCTCTTTATTCAGTCCTGAATTTATGAGCAATTCACCAGGAGTCAAATGACAACTTTGTTTTAAAAATAGTAGTCTATATCGAATGCCATTTTAACATATCTCTGACATATTTACATTTAAAGAGTTGGGAAAAATGGAATCTTTAAACATAAATTTCTCTTTTCACAGAAATGAAAAGCCTGAAAAAGATACTTTTGTTCATTGAAACATTATCTGTCATTAAAACATTGGTCAGCTTCGTGATAGCAGTTAAATAAATCCAGCTCATCAGTACAGCTGGTAAACAGATTAGAAGCCCCCAAGATTACTGAGCATTTCATTTTAAGGAGGAGGCAAATAGTATCATTGTGCTCAGCTCTATATAAAACGTTTATGTCAGCAGGCTTGCTCTTTGCCTGGAATGATCAAATGTTCTTGGTTCAGACTGGTCAACGAGAAGATACGGACAGTCGTTTCCCAAATAACTTCTGTAACAGCAACATGAATAGATAGTAAACATCAGTCAATTATTTGGTTACAAGACATAATCCTTCATTCTGGATCCTAAATCGTTTTTGGAAATGCTGACCCCATCAAAAGTACTAGTCTTATGTGGGGAGAGATAAGGTAACCCTGTCTCACTCATATATGAGAAATCTCCTTTTCTCGCACACCGTAGCACAGGCATTTAGGTTGAAGGACGAATGTGCAAATTCTACTTGCTATTTTTATTTCAACATACAAAATTTGTAACCTATTACAAAACAAATAAAGTTTCCATTCTGTGTCTCTGGAAACTTCTTATTGTTTATGTAGAAAAGTTATGTAATTTATTAAATCCAAGGAAATAACATAGTTTGTTGTAACATATATTGATTGCATTTTAGCTTATTAAATGTTGAAATTATCATTATTATAAAGATAATATACAGCACTTATAGAAAATATAAATATATTTTATGTATTCATCCATAGTATTTATAATTGTATAAATATATATTTTCACTAGGTATGTGAAATAAAATTTGAGGCTTCACCATAAATTTTATGGAATAACAGCAGCATTTCAATGGAGGGTACTCTGAGTGGTTGGTTGACTAGATCAATTTTGTAATTAGAACTGAATTCTATATTACTTTAGACTTATAATATTCATGGTAAACATTTTCCTGACAAGGCTCAAATGGGTAGTTATTATTTAATAGATATAAATTCCAAGAGTATCACAAACCAAAAAATGTACCACTTTCAAATACTCTTATCTATTTGGTTCATTTTACTCTGGCAAAATAATGAAACAGTATATTTCCTTGATATTTCTTTTATAGTAGGACACACGAATGAGAGGAGAAAAAGAAGATAGAATATTGGAAGGGGAAGAATTTATTTGCAGAATCAAGGACCAGATACCCTAAAATTTTTGGTTCATGAAATGAGGAGTAAAAACAACTTATTAGAATCAGCCACTGACCGTCCAAATAGACCTATACCTCCAGAGGGAAAGCTTGATCCAATCCAACTTAAATGAGGTAAGAAAAAGGGTTTCCACCATTTCCTTTGAAAAGGCAATTTTTACAGAGTCCAACAAACCTCAGTGTGTGGAAATACTTTTTAATATCCCACTTTAGTATTTCCTTACTCCATTTCCTCCAATTATTCCCAATTATTCACCCTTGACTACATTTCTTCTATGTTTATTCCTTTTAAAACCTGGTTGACCAGTCATACCCTCCCTCAGTTTCCACCCATTCAAGCTACATTTAGTTCTTTATGATTTCATTATGATTCAGTTCCTCTAATCAAAGGTATTTATTTTTCTTATTTCAAACTGATGTTTTGGCGAGGGTAAAGCTGTGAGGTTTTAATTATGCTTCTATAAGTGGTATGAAAAAAGAGGGTTTTCTAGCCTGTAAACACTGACTCTCTAACAATGTAGCCCAACTCAAGATACTCATGGAAATCAGATGCTGAGAACTTTTCAGTATTAATAATTTGTTACATCTCTTTCTTTCGAATATTCATGTACTTTGTATTTTCAGGGCAAAATTCAAGTGATCTTTATTGTGTGATATGTGCAACTTTTCATGATGCCAGATTTGCCAAATAGAGTGAGAATTATGTATTATTTGTCTTTGTTCCTCCGAGCTGCTATTTTTCACAACTTTGTAATTATTAATATTTCAACTATATTTAAATTATAAAAGTGAGTACAACAAAAATACCATATACTTAGAAAATGGAAGCACTAACATCATCGTTGGGTACACAGGCTTAAAATAAAAATAATAAATGACTTCAATTGTTGTTATTTTGTGTTAATAGAAAGTTGAGATGAAGCGGCAAAGACGGTATTTGACCCCAAAGTTGATTTTCTCTTACTTCTAGGTAAGAAGAATGGCAGTGCTGCTGGAATGAAGGGAGCAATTGAAGGCAGGTAAGGTTTGCGATGACAAACGATGAGGATGAAGCCTCAAACAGCAGTTTGGAGGAGAATATGCCCTTAGGAGCAAGGGCTTAGATTGTTGAAATCAGTGTTGGCGAGAACAAGAGATCCTGGATTCCATTTACACTATCCCAAATCCCAAATCAACAATCTCCCACCCTCGTGATATCTTTCAGCATTCTCTCCTCCTTCTCAGCAGTTCCTTCTCTATACCTGTATCTGGAGTTGGCTTTTAAGAGATTAAGATTTTATCTTCTGCAGGAAAGTACAAATTTTAAAACATTTTGTAGATAAAAAGACTTCGACATTTCAAATGTACTGGAGACGCTTTAAGATGTTATTTGCAAAGATAATTATGTAGATAATTTCAGGATTCTTGGAGGTTGGTTGTGTTAGTCTGGGTTCTGCAGAAAAAAGGAATTTTATACACACACACACACACACACACACGAATGCACACACAAAGGTTTATTTAATGAGGGATTGGCTCATGTGATTATGGACGCTGAGAAGTCCCATGGTCTGCTATTTGCCAAGCTGGACGCCCAGGAAAGCTAGTGATATAATTCCAGTTCAGACTGAAAGGACTGAGAACCGGCAGAGCCAATATCTAAGGGTAGAAGAAGATGAATGTCCCAGCTCAAGCAGAGAGCAAATTTGCCCTTCCTCTGACTTTTAATTCAGGCCCTCAATGGATAGGATAATGCCCACCTGCATTGGTGAGGCAAACTTTTATATTAAGTCTGTCAGTTCAAACACTAATCTCTTCTGGAAATACCCTTATGGACACACTCAAAAATAACATTTACCAGTTCTCTGGGAATCTATTACACAGCCGAGTTGACACATAAATTTAACCATCATGTGGGATCAATCTGCTTAATCCCCACAAGTTTCAATAGTCTTCCAATGTCCAAAATCACATAGATATGACAAAAAGATTATAATTGTCAGAAATGTAATAGAACTTATTTAAGTACATGAAACCAGCTATGTAAATTGACAAGTAGGTATGAGTAAGAATTCTTTGTTTCTCCGGAAGTGTCAACATTGCAACTTTTTCATCTTGGTAGAAAATAGAAGAGAGAAAAAAACTAGGAGAATTAACTTTTTTGAAAAATCAACCATTATCTTGTCCCGCTGTCCTGTGCCCTCTCCAACAATTTTTATTTTGCTACACCTCTGCAGTATGCTATGACACCTTTTAAATTTGCCATATGGACAAATTTACTTATGTTTCTTCTTGAAAATCATGGTTCTGCTCACCAGAATGAATGTTAAGAGCAGTGGTGCTTTTGATTCAAAGGAATAAAGCAATAGTTAACTGGTGACACTCATAAAAGAGTAAACATTGCAAATATACTACAAATGTTAATATAATCTGTGGTCCTCACACCACACTTTGAGATCTGATTTTGCAATTGGTCAGTAATTGAATACTATCAATCATTGATCCATTATATATATATCAATTCAAATATTTATGACTCTATTGCATTTTGAAATTCGCTGTGTAACTATATTGCCAATGTTATCCCAGAATGCAAAAAGAAAAGAAAGCACTGATAGAGAAGTCAAAATAGAAAGTAAAAACTCTGAGTGTGTTTGTGGCTGAGGGTTAGGGGCCAATGGTACAGAAAGGAAAGCTGGGATAGAAAATGATGCATGTTAATTCATATAGCAACTGCATTCATCCATTTGAGGTAATGCAAACTCATGATAAAAGTAAAATGACCAAATCTAATTATATGCATCAATTCTATCTTCTTGAGCAATTATCATTCTTTTGTAAACTGTAATTTTGGCCACTTGTGTACCAATCCTTAATTGTCAGTAATTCTCTAGTTTTCTAGCATTTTGTAATGAGATATTTAGCACACAACTCTGCTGCTGCCAGCTATTTACATTGTAGAATTGAATTACACAACAGACATAAAAAAAAGTCATGGGAGGCAGCCACTTGCAGCATTCTTAAATATTTTGTTCCTTACTTGATAGTTTAGATATGACAGATCTTGACAGAATATGTGATGATCTTAAGGTCCCAGGCCAGGGCTGCTACTTTCCTTTCCAGGTCACAATCTCATAAAGAATTATAGAAACCTCTCCTTTATTAATGATACTGGTATAGACAAGGACAATCATGGCTGCTTCTGTTGGTTATTGAGATATTGTTAAAACTCTCCATTTATTCTCAGAAATGTAATTTTTAACAGGAACAGAAACTGGTCATAATGTACAAACCAATCTTTCCAAAAGTATCTATATATACTTCCAAAGGACTGTAGTCTTTAATGTTTTTTTTCCATATAATTATGTCAGCAGATTAGAGAAAATGTTTAGGAATTACTAATGTCATGAGCAATCCAGGGTGAGTATGGTTGGGAGAACTACCTAGATTATTGCACATGTTTCTTTAAACAGAAAGCCATTGCACATGTTCTTCTCAAAGATGCTTCATGGCTTCCTAAAAGTCACCTTTAGTGGCATTTTAACATGCATGAGAGCTGAGCCTAGGTCTGGGACACTTGGCTTCTCCTGTGCCTCTGATTCTCACTAGTAACACAGTTTATTGCACTGCCTGGGGTTTGAGTTCCTTCTCTGTTAAATGAAGAAATTGAATTCACCTGGTAAAATACCTTCGCATCTCAAGTTTTCTTAACTGCTGATTATCTGTAAGTTGTGTATTTTATCAAACATTTCCTTGCTCATGGCTATTTGAAGCTAATTTTATGAGGTCTTTACTGTTTTCTGATAGCACATTCTTGTGTTTGTTGCCTTTTTTCGAGTGGATTTTTAAAAAATTCACAATATTAAGGGGATACAAATGTTTTTTGATACATGGATTGAGTCAGGGTTATACATGTCCCCATCCCTGGAATAGTGTTCATTGTGCCTGTTGGGTGGGTCTTTGCCCCTCCCCTCTTCTCTCACCCCACTGCTTGATTTCCAGTGACTTTTAATTCTCTCTGCATGTTTGTGCCCATCGGTTAGTTCCAGTTTATTAGAGAGTACATGTGGTGTTTGTTTTTCCATTCTTGAGATACTTTTCTTAGGATAATGGTCTCCAGTTCCATCCAAATTGCTGCAAAAGGGATTAATTCATCCTTTTTATGGCTGAGTAGTACTCCACAGTATACATATACCACATGTTGTTAATCCACTCATGAATTGATGGGCACTTGGGTTGATTCCACGTCTTTGCAATTGTGAATTGTGCTGCAATAAACATTCAAGTGTAGATGTCTTTTTGAAAAAATGGCTTCTTTTCTTTTGGGTAGATACTGAGTAGAGGGTTTGCTGAATCAAATAGTAGGTCTACTTTTAGTTCTTTCAGAAATCTCCATACTGTTTTCCATAGAGATTGTACTAATTTGCAGTCCCACCAACAGTGTATAAGCATTGCTTTCTTTCCTCATCCACATCAGCATCTATTGTTATTGGACTTTTTAATAAAAGCCATTCTAAGAGGGGTAAAGTAATATCTCATTGTGGTTTTAATTTGTATTTCCCTGATGATTAGAGACGTTGAACATTTTTTCCTGTGTTTGTTAGCCATTCATCTACCTTCTTTTGAAAAAAATCTGTTCATGTCTTTTGTCCACTTTTTAATGGGGCTGTTTGTTTTTTTCTTGCCGGTTGTTTAAGTTCTTTGTAGATACTGGATATTAGCCCTTTTTCAGATCTGTAGATTGTGAATATTTTCTCCCATTCTGTAGGTTGTCTATTTACTCTGTTGATTATTTCCTTAGCTGTGCAGATTTAAGTGGATTTTTTAAAAGTCAGAATATGACTTTTTAGCTTCTTTTCTTATTTCTTTTATTGCTTGACCCACCTTTATCTCCTATATTTTTGGACCACTAAATTGAAAATACATTTTAAAAAATTCTCTTTTCTCATCTCTACCTATTTGGAATGCTTTACTTTAGAGTGTGATCTTCTTTGCCTGTTCTTATAATGTTCCGTTTTGTTCATGGTGATCTTAAGAAGATCTTTCAGAAATCAGCATTCTGCTCACCCTATTGCTTTTACATTTTTTATTGCATATTCATCAAGGCCTAGATTCTCCATTCAAATTTGGAATCTCTTCCAAATTATATTGTAATTCTTATTTATTTTTTAGGTTTAATTAACATTCTATTTAGTCCATTTCTGTCTGAATATTCACCACCTTATGTGCAAAACTAAATACATTTCCTTTCCACCTGTAATATGAGATATATATATCATATTTTATATATATGTGCATGTGTGTGTGTGTGTATATATGTATATATATACACATATATATTGGTTTTCATCCATAGGTCTTTTATTATAATGTTGGGTCCTTTAGGCCTGAAACCAGGCCTCAGAATCTCTCTTTCTAATCTTCTCCTTCCCTTCTTTCACCAGCCTAAGGCAGGATTCTAACACCTCCTCCTCTCATTTTGTGTCATAAGACTCTTATTTTAAAGGGGTCCTGCCCCATACCCTGAAGTAAAGAATGCTGCACTGACAGACCAAGAAGAATCTGAATAGACAGACTTGCTGGGTTTCCCCATTCAGCCTACTAGTACTCAATCATACTCTTTTTGCCCAATCACATTTCTATATCATGGTCACTCATGCCTATCCAATGATGTCTCCATAAAAGGCCTGAGAAGACAGGGTTCGGGGATCTTTCAGATAACTGAACACATGCAGGTTCCCGGAGGAGGGCACGCCGAAGGAGGGCATGGAACTCTGGGCTCCTTTCCCCATATCTTGCCCTATTTATCTCTTTATCTATATCCTTTCTAATATCCTTTATAATAAGCCAGCAAATGTGTCTCCTGGAGTTCTGTGAGCCACTCTAGCAAATTAATCAAACCCACACAGGACGTTGTAGGAACCCCAATTGGAAGATGATCAGTCAAAAGTTCCAGAAGCATGAACTTGCAACTAGTGGGAAGGGGGCCAGGCAGTCTCGTGGGACTGAACCCTCAATGCAGGGGATTTGATGCTATCTTCAGGTAGATAGTGTCAGAACTGAATTGGAGGACACCCAGCTGGTGTCTGCTGCAGAATCGATTGCTTGGTATGCATGGGGAGAAACCCCCATACATTTGATCACAGAAATCTTCTGTGATGACTGTTGCTGTGGTGTGAGAACAGAGGAAAAACACAGTTCATGATTTTTCATCAGACCACCCCAGCATTCCTTTCTTTCCTTAAATACTGATGTCATTATCCACAAAGTCTCCACTGCTAGAAACTTTGGCAGCACTCTCAGCCTCTCCTTTCTTATTCCTCATCCAATGAGTCACCATCCTCATTGCTATATCCTAGGGCTGTACATTCCCATTCCAATTCATAATCCTAACTTCACTTCCAGAGATAGAGCTGTTATAAAGTAAAACTATGTAAAGGGAGTTCCAAGAGATTGAGGATGTTTGTAAGAAGGGAGATTGGCATCTCTTTTCTCAGTTGGTCATTTGGTTAGGCTGCTGATTTGTTCATTTGCCCTGCATCTACCTGCGCAGAGCAAAAGTAATTCGAGAGAAAGAGATAAGAGCACAGAGCAAGGGAAGAGTGCCAGAGCAGCCTGTTGCTCTCCATTGGCTGTTAGAAAGCTGTGTGGGTTCCCTAGGGAGCAGTGGATGTCACAGAGGCCTGGAGGTTAGAGCAGGGGTCTCAAAAGGGACTGTGTGGCATTTTGATGGGGATTGGAACTAGACTAATTGGAAGACATTGAGGTGGAACTGCTTGGAGACCTGTATATGGGGATCTACAACAGCTAGGAGAACAAGACAGGCAATCCTCAGAATGCCTATAGCATTAGGCCTTGAAAATGGAGGTGGAGGATGTGTCTCAGGTGGAGCGGTGTCTCAGAGCATATCATGGACACTCCCTAGCCCTAGAAACAAGGCCAAAGAAGGGGCAGAAGACTAGGAAAGCGAAACTTGCCTTTTCTTTCATCAGGTTCCCACACCACAAAACTGGGCTGAAGTGAGTAAATGCTATCTTTAAATGTGGTAGAATTACAACTTTAATAACTGGAAGTGCTTGGGTGATCTTTAAATTTTCCCAAGATATGATTTAATATATGTCCACTGGATGGGGAAATTTGACATAACTCAAGGGGCAATGATTTGAGGAAAAATTTGTATCATGTTTTTACCCCACCAATCTGAGACAATTGAATAAATCACTTAGTTATTACTTATCATATTGCACGATATTTTTCTACTTACCTATTTATTCCTTCCCCCAGGGCATCTGTATCCACAGTACTTCTCATTTCATACATGCTCAGAGATATCTGTTGAATGAATGAAGGAAACACATGCTTGAACAAATCACTGTTCCAATCAGTGCATGAAGGAAGATAGGAGGGAAAGGGGAAAGAATTATGCAAAAATAGTAATCTGCTTTCCTAAGGTAATAGGTGCTAGTCAAGTACTGAAATATGCATATTCATCACTAAAACTGAGATTCATAACCAGCTGCCTATATGTACTTCATCCTACTCTCGACTCTGTCCTGGCCTCTCTTTTAACTTAAAATCTTCCACTTCTACAAAAGACATGATTGCTATTATGCTTCAGAATGCCTCTTGCATTTTTGGTCATAGCCTACTGACCGGCTAGTTCTGTGTGTTAACCACTACTTAGCTATGTGAAGATGATACGTAAAACTTTGCATTAAAAGAGGCCATCTTTTTACTTGGTCGTCATTTTCCCTCTCCACGTTTCTCAATGTAATACTCTCAAATCATCTCACATCGTTCCCTTATCTGGTTTGTGGCTGCAGACATGAACTTGTCATGGTTTCAGACCCACATCTATGTGAGGCTCTTTCAGGAGGTGGAATATATACTACTTTTCTTCTTTAAACAATTGTACTTTCCATTGCTTTCTGCTTTAGAGCTGCAAACCAATACTGCCATCCACTGTTTCTTTGAATAATCTTTTCCCCACAGTTCTCGCCAAGATGTTTTGAAGAAAAACCTGACAACAAAATTAAATCCTCTGAAAGGATGGGCAGTGTTAATTCTGAGCAAGCACTGTAGCAAAAATCATAAAGTAGTCAAACATTATGTCCTATCTTCTTTTTCCAAATGTCTCAATGGAGAAAACACATTCAAAATGTGACCAAATTAATGAGCAGTCTACAGAGTTATCTTCTTCCTGGATATTACAGGAAGGAAAAGTCACCTAATTCCTCTTTGATAACTGTTTAAATTTGCTTCATTCAGCTCCCTGGGCTCAGGGCCATTTCTCATCCCAGTAGTATTCTAATGCTTCAGGAAGAAAGCCGGTCTTCTCCTCCAAGCCAGCAGATAAGGTATTTCTGTCTGTCTCACATTCCTGTCAGAGAAGCCCTCGAGCTCCTCAAGAGAGGAGCATGTATTCCTCATGTCTAACATTTCTAACTCATTTTATGCCTTTCCATTCTGACCACACCTATCCCACCTTTATTACCTATCTCTTTTAGTCTTACTCTTTTTATCTTCAGTTCAGCTTTCAACTAATAAATCTGTGACTAAGATTATGACAATTTTTTTAAATTTATTTCTCATATAAAAGAGAACTAACTCTTCATATGACACAGGTAAAATCAAGGGGTCAAAATTTGGGGCAGATAAAGTCATTGCTGGAAAGCCTTGAGGTGACCTGGTCCAATTCTCTGATTCTTCAGGTGAAGAAACTGAGACCCAGAGAGAAGTGAAACCCCTACAGCCATGGAGTCAGTAAATGGCAAAGCCGGTAGCCACGTCTAAGTCTCTCAACCCCTGGTCAAAGGGGGTTCCCTACAAAATGCACCTCCCAGAAGCACAGTCCGTTTCTCTGCTCCTGGGCTGCTGGATATCTTAAATGGCAGTTTTAAAAAACATAAACCTTTCTGAAGATGTCTTTGTTCCTCCATGCCTCTCATCGCTCCTCTTGCTCCCCACCTCCTGAAAAAGCAAGATGCCGGCAACAGTCACATCCTTCATCCCTTTCACTCAGGAGAGGAGAAGGTGTGGGAGCTGATAGCCTGGACGGGAGGGACACAGAGGAAGACTGTGCCTTCCAGTCCTGTTTTAGTAAGAGGACAATTGAATGTTATTGTACTCATTCGGATTTATAGCTCCTACACAGGAGACCTAAATTCCTTCATTCATTCAGGCACCATTTATGTCTGAACTGTTCTTTAGATTTATGCAGGTCACATCTCCTTATTATCTCTGGAAATAGCCCTAAAGCAGGTGGAGCGGTCATATTGGAAAGCTGAGTAGCTCACTCAGTGTTCGCTCAACGCTATGCAGTTAGCAGTCATAACCTCCTTTAAAAAACACATCACTATGTGATTCCTCTTCCCATCACCTTCCAATCCAGTGAAGTGTTGGCACTTTCTGCTTTCTGGATTGACATTGTGTGGGTGTGAGGCTGAGCTATACAAAATTTTGCTGCAGAAGATGATGGTGCTGAAGTGCTTTAAGGAAAATCATTCTATTTTCAGATAACTTAGAATTTTTTGTAAATAAATGATTATCAAAGATAAAAGGATTTAAAGAATTTATTGGAGGCTGATAGGTATAAAATACACTGTGAGCAAAGGATCACAGTGGACAGAAAAGGGCACTAGTTAGTTTGGTTATATGCTGAAAGGTAGCAAGAAAATGACTATTTACCAAGCTGATATTGTGTACCACACATTGTATTAGGAATTTTGAATGTATTATCCCATTCTTCATAAAGCTGTGGAAGTAATTGTGGTTATACTCACTTTTCAAGTAAATAAACTAAGACTGGAAGAACAGGAACTTCCCTGAGGTTACTTAGCAGATAAGGGTCAACGGGAGGAATGAGTCCAGGTGTGTCCAAACAGAAAACTTACAGAAGCAAGTGAGCCAAAGACATACGCTGGCATTGGGAAATAAATTTACCTGTCTGGAATGGAGAATTTATAAGGGATATTGGGGCACAGGCCTAGAAAGATAAAAGCTCTGAATGCTAGATTAAAGTTAAGTAATTTTATTCTGCATACAATGATGAATCTTTGGTGCTTTTTGAAATTGGAAGGGTCATCCAAGTTGTGTTTTAGGAAAAGCAATCTGGGCTTCATGTGCAAAGTGGACATTGAAAACGGTAAGAACAAGCCCAGGGCTATTGCAATAGCTCAGGAGTAGTACTACAGAAGCTCTCTCCTTTTCCACGGTTTCACTTTCCATGGTTTTAGTTTCCCGCAGTGAACGGTGGTCCAAAAATAGGTGAGTGCACCACAAAAAGATATGGTGAGTGAGAAATAGAGAGAGACCACATTCACATAACTTTTATTACAGTATATTTTTATAATTGTTCTATTTTTAGTTGTCATTAATCTCTTACTGTACCTAATTTGTTAATTAAACTTTATGATATGTATATATCTATAGGAAAAAATAGTATTACAGTCAGCCCTTCATATCTGCGGGTTTCACATCCACAGATTCAACCAACTATGAATCAAATATATTTAAAAAAATAAC
Organism: Avahi laniger; assembly: GCA_963575035.1. Classification (NCBI taxonomy): domain Eukaryota; kingdom Metazoa; phylum Chordata; class Mammalia; order Primates; family Indriidae; genus Avahi; species Avahi laniger. Next base: position 32,626 of record CAUYSK010034832.1, on the reverse strand, counting down.
AGTACAACAATTAAAAATAATACAAATTTTAAACTATAGTATAAAAGCTATTTATAGAGGATTTACATTGTATTAGATATTATAGGTAGTCCAGAGATGACTTAAAGTATATGGAATGTGTGTAGGTTATGTGCAAACATTATGCCATTTTATATAAGGGACTTGAGCATCTGTGGGTTTTGGTATCTAAGGGGAGTCCTGGAACCAATCCCCTGAAGATGCCAAGGGACGACTGTATAGAGTTTGTACTCTCCAAGGTTTCAGATATCCACCAGGGGTTTCGGAATGTATTCCTCATGCATAACGGGAAACTACTGTAATGGGAAGATGAGAAGAAACAATTTATATAGAGTGACCTATGTCTTAGTCCAATTGCACTGCTATAACAATATCATGGGTTGGCTAATAAATAACAGAAATTTATTTCTCACAGTTCTAGAATCAAGAAAGTACAAGATCAAGGCAATGGAAGATTCAGAGTTTGGTGAGGGCCGGCTTGGTTCATAGACTACTGTGTTCTCTCTGTAACTGCACATAGTGGAAGGGGAAGGGAATTCTCTGGGGCTTTTTTGATGAGAACACTAGTTTCACTCATGAGGGCTCTCCCTTTATGACCTAATTATCTCCCAAAGACCCTACTTCCAAATACCATTGCATTGGGCCTTAGGATTTAACATATGAATTTTGGGGGACACAAACATTCAGTCTATAGCATCTTAAAACATAAAAAATAATGACCTGACAATGTTAATAATTTATTCATTTGTTAATTCATTCATCACACTAACATTTATCAGTGTGCCAGGTATTGGTACGTTCAATAAGGAACCCATTATTTTTTAACTGTAACATTTTGTCTTAGTCCATTTTTGTGGTGCTGTAAAGGAATATCTGAGTCTGAATAATTTACAAAGAAAAGAGATTTATTTGGCTCACAGTTCTGCGTGCTATACAAGAAGCATGGCACCAGCATTTGCTTGGTTTCTGGTTAGGGCCTCAGGCTGCTTCCACTCATGGGGGATGGTGAAGAGGAGCCTCTGGTGCAGGGACCACATGGTGAGAGCAGCAGCAAGAGAGAGGAGGAGGGCGGTGCCAGGCTCTTTTAATGACCAGCTTTCATGGGAATTAATGGAGAACTCACGGAGAACTCACTTAGCCCCTGCAACCCTAGAGAGGACATTAATATACTCATGAGGGATCCACTCTTATGACCCAAACACTTCCCACTAGACCCACCTCCAACATTGGGGATTGATATGATTTGGCCCCTCCAGATCTCATGTTGGAATTTGATCCCCAGTGTTGGAGATGGGGCCTGGTGGGAGGTGTTTTGGTCATGAGGGCAAATCCCTCATGAATGTCTTGGTGTCCTCCCCATGATAATGAATTCTGGCTTTATTAGTTCACAAAACAGTTGATTGTTTAAAAGGGGCTGGCACCTTCTCCTCTGTCTCTTGTTCCTGCTCTCACCATATGACAACCTGCTCCCTCTTCCCCTTCTGCCTCTATTGGAAGCTCCCTGAAGCCCTCACCAGAAACCGATGCTGGCCTAATGCTTCTCGTACAGGTTGCAGAACCGTGAGGCAAATAAACGTCTTTTCTTTAAAAATTACTCAGTCCCAAGTATTTTCTTTAAAGCAATGAAAAATGGACTAACACAGGGATCGAATTTCAATATGAGTTTTGGAGGGTCAAATATCCAAATGTTAGCAACTTTGAAATGTAGATTCCTATGCAGTTATAAGAAATAATGCAGAGGAATCCTGTGTCCCCTTTTTCTGGTTTCTCCCAATGGTAATATCTTACAAAATTACTGTATAATATTACAGCCTGGATATTGACACTGACACATTCTCATTATCAGATTTCCCTGGGTTTACTTGTGTTCCCATGGGTTTAAAAAAAATTCTAATTTATTCTATCAGCCTAGTACATTGGTATTATGTTTAGTTAATCAGTTTCTATCACAAATCCTCCCTAGTTCCTCAGCTCACCACAAGGAGAGTCTAAGAACCTTGTTAAATGTACCATTGACCAGCCCTTTCTTCATTCAGGTTCCAAACCAATAATTCTGAAACTGTTTAAATCTTACTTCTTGTGGTTAAAACCTACTTCTCCTTTCCTTCAGCTGGCTTTTATCTATCCCGAAAGCTTTGGACACTTGTTAGTGTTTTTCTTCCCTCATTCAAGTAAATACAGTCCATTAATATACTGGAATGGTCCTCATTCTTAGAAAGCTATAGATTCTGTTGGTCTAAGGGTTCACATTCTTCTCTTTTGCATGGATGTATATACTTAAAAACCCCTAAGTGGAATATATCAGACCCATAGATGTTATTTCTGATTTGAACTGAGTAGTGTTGACTTTGGGTGACATTCTTAACTTCTCTGGGCCTCTCAATATTGTTACCTCTTCCTCTTTATCTTTTCCTAGCTTTATTGAGATATAATTGACAAATAAAAATTATGTATATTTAAAATGGGCAATGTGATATTTTGATATACCTATATATTGTGAAATTATTACCGCTATCAAGATAATTAACATATCCACCAAATTACAAAATTTATACGTGTGTGTGTGTGTTTTTATGATGAGAACATCTAAGATCTACTCACTTAGCAAATTTCAAGTACACAGTGCAGTATTATAACCTGTAGTCATCATCCTGTACAATCTCCAGAACTTACCTGTCCTGTGTAACTAAAACTTTGTACCATTTGACCAACATCTCCTCATGTCTGTCTCCTGGGAAAGCCTCTATCCCTGGCAAGCACCTTTCTACTCTCTGCTTCTAATAGTTCAGCTTTTTTAGACTTCACATGTGTATGATAATGTGGCATTTGTTTTTCTATGCCTGGCTTATTTACTCAACATATTGTCTTCCAGTTTCATCCATGTTGTCGAAAATGACAGGATTTTCTTCTTTTTAAAGACTGAATAATATTCCATTGCATATATACCACATTTTCTTTATCTAGTCATCCATTGATGAACATTTAGGTCAATTCCATAACTTGGCCATCATGAATATATTAAAATGAACATGGAAGTGCAGATGTCTCTTCACCATACTGATTTCATTTCCTTTGGATATATATCCAGAAATAGAATTGTTAGATTATATGGTAGCTCTATTTTTAATTTTTTGAAAAACCTTCATACTGTTTTCTATAATGGCTGTACTAATTTACATTCCCACTATCAGTGTAATCTGCTAACACATCCTTGCTAACACTTATCTTTTTTTTTTTTAATATAATGGCCAGTCTAGCAGATATGAGGTGATATCTCATTGTGGTTTTGACTTGCATTTGCCTGATGATTAGTGATGTTGAGCATCTTTTCATATGATTGTGGGCCATTTGTATGTCTTCTTTTGAGAAATATCTATTCAGGTTCTTTGTCCATTTTGTTTAAGTTGGGTTTTTTGTTTTCTTGCTGTTGAGTTATTTCAGTTCCTTATATAATTTTGATAATAACTCTTTATCAGATATGTGATTTGCAAATATTTTCTCCCATTCAATAGATTGTCTCTTCACTCTGTTGATTGTTTCCTTTGCCATGCATAAACTTTTTAGTTTGATGCTGTCTCATTTGTCTATTTTTGCTTTTGTTGCCTATGCTTTTGGGTCCTATCCAAAAATCATTGCCCAGACCAATGTTAGGAAGATTTTTCCTTTATTCTTATTTTTTTTTCTAGTAGTTTTGCAGCGTCAGGTCTTATGCTTAAGTCTTTAATCCATTTGGAGTTGATTTTTGTATATGGCATGAGATAAGCATCCAATTTCATTCTTTTACATGTGAGTATCCAGTTTTCCCAACACCGCTTATTAGAAGGATTGTCCTTTCCCCATTGTATGTTCGGGGCACCTTTGTTGAAGATCAATTAACTGTAAATGTGTGAATTTATTTCCACATTCTCTATTCTGTTTCACTGATCTATATTTTTGTTTTTATGCCAGTTCCATTTATCCTGTTTTGATTACTATAGCTTTGTAGTATTTTTGAAATCTGACAGTGTGATACCTCTAGCTTTCTTCTTCTTGCTCAAGATTGCTTTAGCTATTCTGGATCTTTTTCATTTCTATATGGATTTAAAGATTGTTTTTTCCATTTGTTTGAAAAATGTCATTGGAATTTTGATAGGGATGGCATTGAATCTGTAGATCACATTAAATAATATGGGCATTTTAATAATATTAAATGGATACATTCTTACAAACATACAACCTACCAAGACTAAGTCATGAAGAAATAAAAAAACTAAATAGAAAAATGAATAAGGAGATTGAATCAGTAATCAAAAATCTTCCAACAAAGAAAATCCCAGGAACTGATAGCTTCACTGGTAAATTCTACTAAACATTTAAAGAAAAATTAACATCGATCCTTCTCAAACTTACAAAAAATGAAAGAGTAGGGCACACTTCTAAACTTATTTTATGCAGCTAGCATTACCCTGATGCCAAAGGCAGACAAGGACATTACAAGAAAAGAAAACTACCATCCAATATCCCTGATGAACATAAATGCAAAACTCCTCAACAAAATACTAACAAACAAAATTCAACAGCTCATTAAAAGGATAATACATAATGATCAGGTGAGATTTACCCCTAGGATGCAAGGATGGTTTAATGTACACAAATCAAGAAATGTGGTATAACACATTTAACAGAATGAAGGATAAAAAAATCATACGATTATCTCAATAGATGTTGAAAAAGCATTTGACAAAATTCAACAAACTTTCATGATAAAAACCCTCAACAAATTGGTATAGAAGGAATGTACCTCAACATAATAAAGGCCACATATGACTATACTGCTACCAACATCTCACTCAGTGGTGAAAAGCTGAAAGCTTATCCTTTAAGAGCAGGAGCACGACACGGATGCCCACTCTCACCACTTCTATTCAATATAGTACGGGAAGTCCAATCCAGAGCAATCAGTTGGGGAAAAAAAGAAATAAAAGGCATCTAAATTGAAAATGAAGAAGTAAAATTGCCTCTGTTTGAAGATGATAGGATCTTATATAGAGAAATTCTGAAGATGCCACAAAAAACTGTTAGAACTAATAAACTTAGTAAAGTTGCAGGATAAATATCAACACAAAAAATCAATTGCATTGCTATATGTGAACAACCTATCCAGAAAAGAAATTAAGAAAGCAGTCTTATTTATAAGCATTAAGAAAACAAACACCTAGGAATAAACTTAACCCAAAAGATAAACACTCTACACACTGAAAACAATAAAACTTTAATGAACAAAATTGAAGAAGTCACCAATAACTAGAAAGATATCCCTTTCGCTCTAAACTGTAATGGTGTTGTGACGGAGCTGACTCTGCATTCTGTGTCTTTTCCTCTTGTTTTGTACTAGCTTTATATCCTCTCAGTCACACAAGGCTCCCATTTTATCTGCTGATATCTCCTAAAACCTTCTCTTAGAAGAGGATCTGTGGGCTCCTACGTGGCTTATGCAGCTAACGAGCAGGAGCAGGTATGTGAGCACCAGCCAGTGCATTGAGCATGGCAATGGGGTAACCAGGGTTTCCTGTCCCTGGGAAGCAGCATGATGTGAGGATCACTAGAGTACTAGAGCCTGAAGGCAGACTGTCTGGATTTGAACCCAAGTTTTGTTACTTACTGGCTATGTGATCTGGGGAAAATGAATTTCCATCTCTGAGCTTCACTTTCTTCATTTGTCATATGTGGATAGTAACAATACCTTCTCAACAGCATTGATTTAAATAATAATATTAGATGAGCTGTTACAACTAAAGCACAAAGAAAGCACACAAAAAGCATCAACTCAACATTACAATTTAAAGAGTCACAGGTATGAATGGCATATGACATTTATGTAGCACCTATAGGTCTCCTAATGACTAGATTTTTAAAATTGCCTTTTCTTATATCCCAAGTCTTTTTTCCTCTCTGTCATAATTACTGTTTTGTTAGATAATATTGTAAGATTTTTAAAACCTATTTGCTTTTAAATAGATATTGAATTAAATAGGTTTAGAATTTGGTATCTAAAGAGTAATAAAACACATTTTTGTAGAGACTTTCTAGCAAATATTGTCATGCTGCAATGATACGTGTGTGTTTTTTAAAAAAAGGAAGGGGGGGAGTTTAATTGAGTATCTATTATATGTAGTCTTGTACTAACATTTTAAACTTGTTAACTCCAGTAATCTTTAAAATAACACTTTGGAGCAGGTATCAAATCCTGTGTTATTCAGAAAAGGATACTAAGACTTAGAGAGATTAAATAACTTTTCCCACATCACAGATCTAATTTTTGACAGTTCAAAAGTAGAACACAATGATTTTTACACCTTAGTGTATCCCCTCCTCTTTTTATTCTGTGTGATCCTGGAGAATCTGTAGTAAAAATAAATGCCTCCTATTTCTCGCGATAAAAGTGGTTAAGAAATTATGGATTAATAAATATCTTAATGCAATACAAAATTGAAAATTTTGGTTATCAAATTCTTTTATGGGAAAATAGTGTTTTAAGGTCCCTTTTGAGCCTAAAGTTTCATTGCCAATTCCAGAAAAAAGCTCAATTAAGGGCCTTAATATAAAGTTAACTTTTTAAAAAAAATTTTACATTTTTAGTTTCTTAAGAATGAGTTAAAATAATCTTAATAACTCAATGAAAGTGTTTTTCTCTTTAATATCTTTGTCTTTCTTGCTTTGCATCTTTATCTATGCGGCAGTCACAAATACTTTAATATTTTGAGAGAAAAAATTAAAAAAATATAACCAATAATTTGGTGGTCTTTAAGAATGCCAAAATCTTTTCAACAGAATGTTGATTCTCAGCATGTCTATTCCTCTTCCTATTCCTCACCCATTTAGAATTTTCTGCTAACAATCAAGCTGGCTAAAGTTAGGAAGTTTATCATATGTAGCAATTGCTATCAAAAACCCCCTGAATTAACAGCTAGGCAAAATGTCCTCTGAATAAATTTTTGTCCAAGTCAGAGGGATGCTCAGTTCTGGGAGGGGAAAAGTCCTTTGAAGAAAGGAAGGGTAGAGCCAGCAGTCCCTGAATCCATACCTAAAAAGGCCACATCCCTGCTTTTCATCACAGACAAGCACAAATCATCTGCCTGTGGTCCAAGTCCTCTTTATTTCTGGAAGTTATCAGCAGCTTTGTTCTGATGATTAATGATTGGTCCTTGGGCTGTGATACGTGTTCACTTTCCCCCTTGATCATTTCATCTTAATTTTCCATGTATGACCTCTGGTTTTATCTGTTTGTTTTATAAATGACAGAAAAGCAAGGCAAATTCAATTATGTGAAAAGAGGAGTTTACTGGATTCATGCCATGGAATCCAGGAAAAAGTTGATCAACAATTGAATTTTGAATCTACTTGAGAATCTATTGGATTCAATAGTAATATGTGAGTATGTTCAATTTGTAACCTTCCATAGTCTGGCTAAGATTTCTGGAAAAATAAATGTATAACATTTTGCTTACAAATGTAGCAGGTCTGACATGGCATTCCAATAGAGTCTCACCAATTGTCAGCCAACATCATCATGTCATCGGCCAGGTTTCTTACCATATGATTTGGATCTAAAAATGTTTGCCATTGAGGTGGTATGTAATCTGTTGAAACTTAATTTAACTAAAGCTCCACATGCAGCTGAACTATATTGACCCATGGTTAATGTTTTTTAAATAATAATAATTCCATTTAGTCTTCTCACATCTGGATTCCTGATTACATATCCCACTCTAAAAAATGCCTGTGCTTCCATTCAGTAATTATGTAAGAATGCTGAGTCCACCAGACTCTGAAGATTAGCAGCTAAAAAAGCTAAATTGCTAACATATACTCAGAATATAAGAGGATCTTCCCACAAAATCATTTACCTCTGCAAATGCTTTTGCTACCATTGTGTAAGTGGGTGACAAAAATAAGATTAAAAAGAATGAGACATTGAATTTATTAAATTTATGTTTAATATTTCTTCAATGTTATTGAAACTCATTACTTTTGAATTAAAAAATACTTTTTCTATCACTGAAAATCCCACATCTACACTTTATTTTCATATAAGCAGGCATTCTCTGTCAATTTTTCAAATAAAATTTTATATTTTAATAAATGGATAGCTTAATCCATTCAAAAACATTATTGTATGGACTTTTATACATGAGTAAGATGGACTAGTTGTTGCCATACCAAAGCTCCACTGAGAATAACTAGAAATGATAGAGTAATTAAAAGATGCTATGTTTAATAGCATCCTAGAGCTGTTAAAGCAATGAGGAATAAGGGAGCTAAAGAATATGGAGAGATGAGGGCCATAGAGAAGTAGGCTGACATTTTGTGGTTTCCTTTCTCTGTTTGTATTTGCAAACTCTGGGTATGAGCTGAAAGCCAAGTTCCTGGGCTTTGCCCATGCAGAGAGCAGCTGCTGCCAGACTTAGGAGTTAACAAAATACTTGGCAGTCTTGCGGGGTTACATTAGCAAAATTGGAAACTTGAGAGACCTCAAATTCATGGTCAGTTTTCCTCTAAGGATTTGCTGAATTCTGCAATTTTGGGGGTGGGAACATAAATAGATAAACAGAAAATAGAAAAACAAAGCAGTTTTCTTCAGTCTTATGGTAAAGGGATGAAGACTTCATGTCCTGCTAGGAAAGGGGCTCTGATAACACACCAGGCTCACATTTGAAAGCCCTGGAAAACTATACCATACAAAGAAGAAGAGAACAAAAATTAGAGTGAATTCAGCTCACGTGCAAGTTGATAAGTCTTCACACTGCCTAGCTGAGGATAGAGTTAAGCAACTTTGAAGGATGAGCTCATCTATAACATCTACAATGTCATCATGCAAAATATATGACATTAAATTTAAAGTTAGTAGGCCTGTTAAAAGATAGGATTGTAAGACTAGAAATTAAGAGAATAATCAGAATGTAAGACTATAAAAAACATAACCAAAAGTAATCCATATATTGGAGCTCACAGATATAAACTTTAAAGTTAGCAAAGATTAATAGTTTCAAGGACATAAACAAAATGATGAAGAAATATATTAATAGATGAAAAATGAGAATTTAGAATCTATAAAATAAGGTAAATGTACGTTGTAAATATGAAATACTAGTATCTGAAGTTAACTCAACACCTATATTTAGCTTCATATTCAACATAGCAGAAGATAGGATTTGTAAACTGAATAACAGTTCAATAGAAAATATCCAAATTGAAGCATAGAGAGAAAAATAGTTAAGAATAGAAAAAATGGCATAGAAGACATGTGTGACAATTTCCAAAGCTCCAGGATGCATGCAATTACAGTCCCTTAAGGAAAGGAAAGAGAGAATGAAGGAGAATCATTATTTGAAGAGCTAATGGTTGAGAATATTCCAAAACTTTTGAATGATAATGACCCACAAATTCAAGAAGCCCAGTGAACTCAAGCAAAATGAATACAAAGAAAATCAGACTCAGGAATATTATAATTAAATTGTTTGAAGCTAAAAACGAAGATAAAAATCTTTTAAAAATCAGAGGAGCAAAAAAAACATTAAATGTAAATAACAAGCTTATAGTTGATTTCTTAACACAAACTATGGAAGCTGATAGGAAATGGAAAGTGCTGAATGGGAAGTTTCAAATTAGCCATCAGTAGTTAGAACAAATAAAACATAATATAATACAATCAGTTGTATTGTGAAAGTAAAATAGTAAAATTAAAGTTTATAAAAAGGCTTTCTGATCATTAATGGCATGTTTTCTCAAGAAAACAAAAATTGAGAGATTTGCCTTCAGCAGACTTGTACTAAAGCAAATGCTAAAGGAAGTTCTTTAACCAGAAAAAAAATATCCCAGATGTAACCACAAAAATGCAAAAGACAGAGAAGAGACAAATTTAATATATTCCAAAGTTCTAGCATTCTTGGGGAAGGAGTAAAAATAGTAATTTTCACTAATTTGTACCAGGTCAAGGATGTATATTGCAATCTCTAACATCATCATTGAAAGAGTTATCAAAGAATACATAACTAACAAATGAATATAGTGGGGTGAGTAATAAGATATTTGATTAACCCAAAAGAAGGCAAGAGAAAAAAATACATAGAACAAGTAGGTCAAATAGAAAATACACGCAGGATGGTAGATATAAGTCTAAATGTATCAGTGATTTTATTATACACAAAGAATATCTGTAAATCTCTAAGGAAAGGGAAGACACATAGTAACAAAGCAGGCAAAACATCCCACTAGGCCCCTCACAGAAGAGAATTATTGCATGGTCAAGAAATGTAAGAAGTTCTCAATTTCATCAGGCATCATGAAAATGCAAATTACAACTATAGTGAGATACTATTACACATACTATGTGAATGACTAAAGATTAAAAAATATAGGTAATATTAAGGATGGATGACAATGGGGAGAATTAAAATTCTCTTTCACTGCTGGTGGGCAATGTAAATTGGCAAAAGCAATTTGAAACCTGTGTAACAATTTCTGGTAAAGCTAAATATATTAAATTATACTATCTAGTAAATATGAACATAATAATTCAGCAATTCCCTTCCTATGTTTATACTCAGTAGAAGTACATACACATATTCATTCAAAGACATGCTTAATAATATTCAAAACAGCTATATTCATGACAACCCAGATATCTATAGAACAGATAAAGAAATTGTGATATATTTATAGAGTGAAATAATATACAGCACTATAAATGAAAAAACCCAGACCCACAGCTACATGTGATACTATGTATTAATATCAAAAATACTTGAATGAAAGGAGCCAGTCATGAAAGAGTATATATGGCATGACTCCATTTATGAGTTCAAAAAAGTTCAAAAGCAGGTAAAAAATATCAATGCTATAAGAAGTCAGGATACTGGTTATACTTGATAGCAATGAGGTGTAGTGATTTGAAAGGTGCACAAAAGGGCTTTTGGGGTATTGATAATGTTCTGTTGCCTCATCTGGTTTCTGGTCACAGGTGTGTTCACCTAGTGAGCATTCATTGGGTTGTGCATCAGAGATACCTGCATGTGTCTGTATGTATGCTATCTTTCAATAAAGAGTTTGCTTATAAATTATTAAGTGCCTACAGAATACACAGGCTAAGCTATGTGATTTTCCCTTATAAATTGCTTTTCTGTTATAAGTACTCTGCTAGTAATTGCCCATTATTACATGCTCTGAAAAAGTGTGCAGTTGAGAAATAACAATGGTGATGACATACTGATTGTTTTTTATGTCAGTCACCATACCATGAGATTTTACATGTATTTTCCCCAATCTCACAACAATCCTGCTTTTAATAACATTACACAAAAAGCAGTGTGCTTCTTCAGATAATTAATGAAAAAAATAAGACAAAATAAAACAAATACTTCATAACAAAATAATAAACCATACCATGCCAAACTTATATTATTCAAAAAGTTGAAATCTGCTAAACCAAGTAGCCCAGCATCTAAAAATTTGTTGCATCTGTTTGCAGGGCAGTTAAATAAGTTAATTAGAATTTATTGAAAACTTACTAGGTGCCTATCTTTTCTAAGAATTGTGGAAATTACAAAGGAACCATATACCTTGGTTCCATCCCTCAAGAATCAAATAATCTACTCAGGAATACAAGCATTAAATCTGCAGAACAACACAAAGAAATGTAGTTAAAACTGCTAAATTATGTCAGGTATTCCATGAGTAGTCTAAACCCAAAAGATATAGATGCAGGGTGGAGTGATTGGAAGGCTTATTGGAGGTGGGGCAGGAGCTGGGCTTTGTAAAAGTGATTGACTAGCAAAGTTTCCTGGAGATCTAATTAACACATGTTGTGTTGGACAGCTGAAGATTACCTGTTCTGTAATAGTATGAATTGATATCATAAATGGTTCTGATGCCATTATGATGTATCATGTGTGAATAATTCATGCATAGACTAATGGAGCCATACAATGGAACTGCAGGGGTGTTACAAATTAGAATTTATGTGCATTGACATAGCAGTGGGCAGAAGATGGTGCAGTGTTTGCCCCTCTCACTATTCCCAGCTATGCATTGAAGTGACAAAAAGCTTTCTCAAAATCATATACACAAAGTCTTACAATGTATGTCCAAAGGAAAATTGGAGGAAAGGGGAAAAATCACTTGAGGTAGAGTTTTACAATGGGCCTGGCCTTCTGAACATTATTTTTTAATTTTTCTTCAGTTGAAATTTTAGTTGCAAATATAATTGGGTTGAGTTATCTTGAAATGCTAAATGTTACAGTATTAGAAAATTTCCTGAATGAACTCCCTTCAAACTGTCACTGGATTTTTCTTGTTGCTTCTGAAATTACCAAGACTAGTGTACAGTTAGCCCTTCCTACCTGGGCAGTTTCCACATCTGAAGATTCAACTAAATGCAGATAAAAAATGTTAATAAATAAGTAAATACAAAAATAAAAATAATACAAATTAAAAAACAACACAGTATAACAACAGTTTATATAGCATTTACATTGTTTTAGGTATTATAAGTAATCTAGAGATGATTTAGGATATACAGGAGGATGTGCATAGGTCATATGCAAATACTGCTTCATTTTATATCAGGGGCTTGAGCATCCATGGATTTTGGTAGCCTCAGCAGGGGTCCCTGGTGCCAGTGCCCTTCAGATACTGAGGGAGGACTGTATGAGTTTGCTTGGACTTTCATCGGTGGAGTGGGACACAATTTAACCCATAACAGCTAGTTATTACAAGAGCTACGCTGTGCTCATTGTATAGCATTTTGCTACCTAAACGCAAATGAGGTCATTTAAAATAAAGAATTCCATTTTTTTAAATTTACATTCATATATTTTTCTTTTTATTCATTTTTTAAAATTTGAGAATATTACTGGGGCACAAATGTTTTGGTTACGTGATTACTTTTGTATTGCTTGAGTCAAAGTTATAAGTGTGCCCATCACCCAGATAGTGTACGTTGTACCCTTTAGGCATAATTTCACCCATACCCTCCTCCCCCCTCCCACCTGCATGATTTCCATTGAGTTTTATTTCCATCTGTGCACATGAGTGCTGATTGGTTAATTCCAATCTAATAGTGAATACATGTGATGTTTGTTTTTCCATTCTTGTGATAGTTCACTTAAGAGGACGGTCTCCACTTCTATCCAGATTGTTACAAAAGGTATTAATTCAGTTTTTTATGGCTGAATAGTACACCATGGTATACACATACCACATTTTATTAATTCACTCCTGAATTGGTGGGCACTTGGGTTGATTCCCCATCTTTGCAATTGTGTATTGTGCTACAATAAACTTTCTAGTGCAGGGTCCTTTTGAAAAAATGACTCTTTTTTTTCCTTTGGGTAAATACCCATTAATGGGATTGCCGAATCAAATGGTAGGTCTACTTTTAGTTCTTTGAAGAATCTCCATACTATTTTCCGTAGAGGTTGCACTAGTTTGCAGTCCCACTAACAGTGTGTAAGTGTTCCTTTCTCTCCTCATCCACACCAGCATCCATTGTATTTTTTGATAAAAGCCACTCTCACTGGGGTTAGATGAAATCTCATTGTGTTTTTGATTTGCATTTCTCTGATGATTAGTGACGTTGAGCATTTTTTCCTATGTTTATAGGCGATTTTCTATCTTCTTTTGAAAAGCTTCTGTTCATGTTTGTTGCCCACTTTTTAATTGGGTTGTTTGATTTTTTTCTTGCTGATTTGCTTGAGTTCTTGGTAGATTCTGATTATTAACCCTTTATCGGATGTATAACTTGCAAATATTTTCTCCCATTCTGTGGGTTGTCTGTTTGCTGTGCTGATTATTTCCTTAAAATCAAACACCACATGTACTAGCTATTAAATTGGAACTAACCAATGAGCACACATGTGAACAGAGGGAGATAAAACTCAGTGGAAATTAAGCAGGGGGGAAGAGGTAGAAGGGGATGGTCAAAAACCTACCTAATGAATACAATGAACACTTTCTGAGTGATGGGCACACTTATAGCCTTGACTCGAGCATTAGAAAAGAGATCCATGTAATGAACATTTGTAGCCCCATAAAATTTTGAAATAAAAAACAAATAAACTAAAATAAAGAATTCACTTGACAGCATTTTGAGAAAACTTTTATCTTTATTCAAACACTACTACGTACCTGGGAGAAAGACCCAATTCACACTTTGTAATTGTCATGTTCACTCAAGGGTTCAGAGTCGTAGAATTGGAAGGGACTTTAAAGAAAGGTGCAATAATTCCCAAATGATGATCAACAGACTGAGGTTAAGCCATAACAGGGATTTTGCCATTTTGCACAAAAGTGAGAAAAATAAAACCCATGTCATCTTTTGATTTAAGTAGCTAGATTTTTATTTGGCAAAGTTAGAAACTATCCTTTTCAAACATTTCTTTAAAAATTTTTTACAAAGACCGACTTTAATTTCAATATTATATCTTTCCATGTTTTTATTTAAAATACAGTTTATTTTATGAAATGATACTGAACATTGGTTTTGGTTTGAAAGTCTTTACTTGACATATAAAAAGTTAGTAAGCATTTTTTTTTTCAGTTTCCCTTTAAAAAATATCCCTGGTCTACAAAATTTATGTCTGGGAACCGTTGACCTAATCTAATGATTCATCTGATGCTAAAATTCTATCCACAATATGTCCACCATATTATGGCTAAGAAATTCTACCACTTTACAATATAGTCCTTTTCGTCTTCATACAGTTTCCATAGAAAACTCTTTTGAAAAAATTAGCTGAGATTTTCTTGAAAATTTCTCTTTGATTTGTATTCTAAATGCAACCCCTCAAATATATGAAGGAATGTATTATTTTCCCCTTGAGTCTTCTCTTGACTAAACAACTCTGGGTTTTGTTTTCGTTTTTCTTTTTGTTTTTGACTTCCTCATACAACATGATTGCAAGTTACTCAACGTCCTTTACTGTCTTCTAAATCTGTTTCAGCTCGTCAGTGATACTTCAATTCTTGATACTCAATACTGAATATAGTACCTCATAAATAGGGCCTATCACCTCCCGATCTCTAGATCTTACATCTTTGTTAGTACACTTTACTACTTCATTATCCATTTTTTCAGTCATCTTCAATTTTAAATTAAATGAGCCCTTAAATTTTTTTCCACCTCTAGCTTACTGTTCTCACTCAGAAAACTAGAAGGTAACATGTGAAGAAATGGCAAGTAAATATTCACTTGTAGGCAATTCACTTTAAGCAAACTATAGAGCTTTCATTAAAAGAAAAGAAAAAAAAAATTCTTTCCTCAGAGTCTAGAGCCTCCTGGATGGTCATCTCCTTGTTAAAATCAGTTCTCAGTAAAAAATAATATTGGTTGATAGTGAAAAAATTAATTTCCCTATGAACCTCTACCCCTTAGCCAAGATCAGAGCCATAAACTAAGGCAAAGGTTAGCATATTACAGATCAGGGGCCAAATCCACTTTGGTCACCTATTTTTGCAAATAAAGTTTTATTGGAGCATAGCCACACCCATTCATTTAGTATTGTCTCTGCTTTTGCACTGTAATGGCAGAGTTGAGTAGTTGCTACAGAAGTCATATGATCTACAAAGCCTATAGTTTTTTCTATCTAGCTCTTTTTAGAAAATGTTCATTGATCCCTGAGCTACGGTACCATTTCTACTATGGATTTCTGGGATAAAAAACAAGTCAGAGAGAGTTGAAGAGAAGAATAAGAAAAGGTGAGAGAAGCTTTCACGAACACCTAAAATTAGAGCTAAGAGCTAGTTCCCAATCTTTCCAGCAAGAGCTCAATACTGATTGGGAGAAGAAATGAACAGGACTAATTTAATTATAATAGATTTGACATTTGCTTGAGAAAAGATTAGTTCCAAGTGATAAGGCCAAAAAACTGGATGCCACAGTGTTGAGTTACTGCAGAGGGGGCCAGACTGTCTTGCAGTAGTATATGTACTATTATTTATGACATGAGTTGCATTAAAGCTCTTTTTGTCACAATGCTAAGACCCCCCTTCAGTTTGAAAAGAAGGTGAGCTCAAGAATCCTATCCTTCACTATGTAGTGGTCACCAAAAAGGAGATTTTTAAGAACTGATTAAACAGATCAAAAAGAAATCAAAATAACATTGATACATACTGAACTGCTCTGGGGGGATTGAAATAGCATCTTAAGAGATGCCACCATTTGCAATGAAATCAGTTTCTGTTTTATCAAATACATGGCAACAGGTGGCTGATCTAGCAGATGTAATTCATATCTGGGTGGCGGTTTAAAAAGATCCTTCTACATTATAAGAGGATTTTTGCTTTTGTTTTCAGTCTGGAAAACAAATGAGAAACCAAGCAAACTTTTATTTCTTCTTTGAAATGCATCCAGCCCCCACAAAGGAAATGTAAGAAAGAAAGGAAAGAAAGAAAAAGACAAAAATTTAAAATGATGTTAAAAATGTCATGTAGTAAGTTTTAATTTGTGAATTAACAAACAGACAGACACATGAGAAACTACTTTTGCTGTGCAAGGAATTAGCATGGAAGGCCATAAACAAAACTGCAGGACCTAGGCATAATTGCTTTCTAAACCCATGTTTCTCCCTCCATTCTTGCTGTTTCCCTCTTACTCCTTGCCAGGGATTTAATACACTTGTGCTATCCAAGATGCTTTGGGTGTCTACAGTTCTGTTAATTCAAGCCTGATCTTCTTATTGGTTCTAAATATTTCTCTTTTATCAAAACTTGCTGCACATCTCTAATCATCAGGGAAATGCAAATCAAAACCACAATGAGATATCACTTATCTCCAGTGAGACTGGCCTTTATCAAAAAGACCCAAAACAACAAATGTTGGTGTGGATGCCGAGAGGTAGGAACACTCATACACTGCTGGTGGGACTGCAAATTAGTGCAACCTCTGTGGAAAAGAATTTGGAGATACCTCAGAGAGCTAAAAATAGAAATACCATTCGATCCAGCAATAGCGCTATTAGGCATCTACCCAAAAGAGCACAAAACATTCTCTTGCAACTTTTATTTTATAAAGGGAGTATTAGTAGTAATAGAAAGGGAAAATTATTTGAGTGCCTACTATGTCCTAGGAACTGTGCTAAACACTTTTAATAACTCCTTTAATCCTCATAATAACCTTGTGTACTGAATGCAATTGATGCCATTTTGCCAACAAGGAACAAAAGCTCCAATTGATGTTGGGAGGCCCAGATTAAGATGGAGGCCAGAAGCATTGACCTTGCAGCCAGACTGCACCATCCCTCTCTCCACCTACCAGCTGTGGGACCACAGACACATTACTTAACCTTCTTTACATGCAAATACTATGCCATTTTCTGTTAAGGACTTGAGCACCCACAGATTTTGGTCCGAGGAAGGTCCTAGAACCAATCCCCCAAGGATAACAAGGGATGACTGTAAACCTTTATCTCATACCCCAGGGAAATCCAGGACCCTCCTGACATTTTCATACATTCCCGAACGGCTTACGTTCTCAAGGGAAACTGTCTCCAGGCTCCAGCTCCAACTCCTCCTATTTGTTTTCAAATTTCACCCCAATATTGTGTCACGTCTCCTTCATCTATGCCCGTTTTTGTAACCAGCTGACATAAAGCACTTGATAATGAATTAAACTTCAGTGAATACTTGGACATCATGCAGAGAGGGCATACTGTGCCCAGAACCAAACAATTTAAATGCTCTTTTAGCCAATCCTGGTCTGGTATCATTGATTCCCACAGCCAATAAGTCCCTCCGCCCCATGTCCCCTCCCCTGTGCCCCCACCGGTCCCGTGCTCTGACGTGTGGGTCTCCTCGCCTTCTCCTCCGTGGCACTAGGGATCAGAAGAGTGTTGTATGACTGCACATGGTTTGTGACCCTTTCCACAGACCTTGTGGGAGAAAGGTTTCTGCTAGATTTTCAAAGACTGTTTTAGGTTCTGTTCTCCCAGAAGCAAACCTGGAGATGGGAGGCTTCCTTGGGGGGCTGGAGGGTGATCCCAAGCAGTACTGGCCAGAAGGAGGGGTAGGGACTGAGACAAGGGAGCGAGAGTAGCCAGCAGATGGAGTGGGAAATTAGCAGGTTCCCTGTGGGTGGCGGGGGCTCAGGCCCATCAGAGGCCTCTGGGAAGGGGTGCAGACCACACTTCTGAGCTGTCCCACTGAGGGGCCAGGAATCGGGATCTTTTATCCATAAATCTTTTATCCATCTGAGAACGATGGCAAGTCACTCCTGGGGGATTTTGCCACCCCACAGTGCCAGCCTGCACTCCACCTTGTACAAGCCAAGTATGTTCCTGAGGTTCAAGAAAGCCCACGAGGAATGAGCCCTGAGTAGTCACTTCCAGTAAGAGGCCCATGGTGTGGATGAACTGGGCACCAATAGCGTCTACCACAGAGACTCAAGGTATCTAAGAGCTGGGTCTGATGCACTTCCTGCCTGGGCTAATTCCCTGCCTGAAAAGTCATGTGTTAGAAGTTGATCCAGCTGCATCTTAACTAATTCAACCCCTTAGCCCTCCCTCACTGTTCCTCACCGCCCCTTTTCCCTGCTCCAGAAAGCCATGCCCTATGCTTGGTTCATTAGCAAAGCCCTATGCTAATGAGCAAGCGCTGGGAAAGCAGCACGTAGCAAAGTGGATTTCCACCGTGACCGGACCACATTTCTCTTGCATGGTAGAACAGCCTAGAATGTCTCCACAACTGTGTATCATGTGCTAGACAGTTGCTTCTCGACATTTATTGGATGTGACAATGTACTAGGTGTGGTCCTAACTCAGGGGACTTGAAATCTAAATAAACCCCTAACTGTCTTTGATGTATGGTATTTTCCTTTCCTTTCATTCAGTGGTTCTTTGCAGCAGGTGCTGACATTTTTATTATTCACACATACGTCTCCAGGACAGCATCTCACCATAACACTTCAAATTTATGCAGGAACTTTCTTCTGAGGAGGCCAAAGCTCTTCTAAATAAACCATCTCTATCATCACAGGATTTCAAACACAAGGAAATCCTCATGTGCAGGAAAAGGGAGGAAAACATGTTTTCCTCGTCCTGTACCTAGAAGAACCAAGGAACACAGCGGGGCATGGCTTTCTTGCAGGCTCATGGCTGCCTGGGAGCAGAAGCCCCAGTTCCACACCTGTTAAATAAGCCCGTAAGTAATAAGGCCAACTGTATACGTCTGGGAGAGGAGTAAATGAGAGAACCTATGTGCTAATACAGGGTCAGGATACAGTAAATATGAGTCAGAATTGTCAGGTTATTGAGATACAAAAGCTTTACCCGCAGCTTCTATATAACATGCAACTGGCCACATAATATCTGGGTAAAGTAGGGGAAACTTGAATTCAAGAGGCTCCAAGGCCTACCATACTAGGAGCCACGGCATTTCCCAGAGCCGCATCCTTCCCATTGGGGAAATTATCCCCAAAGAGGAGTGACAATGTCTCACCAGCATCACTCCTCTCAGGATGCTGTTATGAGGCTTGGAGAAGACAATGCCTTTTCTAGCAGGTGGGGCTACGGTTTTCAATCCTTCACTCCCTCTCTCTGCCAGGCAACTTAGTGGCCCAAATTTGTCCTCCCTCCCGTGGGCAGTGGAATTGGCCACATGACTGGATTTGGCAAATCAGATCCTGGCAGAAGCGGTCTGAGCCAGATCCTTAAATGTGTAGTGTGGCTAGTTCAGCCTCCAGTGCTCAGGGACCCACTTGTATGAAGTTAGCACAGTTTATCCAAGTGGAAAGAAGTCGCCAGCTGTTACCATCTCATCTGGAGCAAATTAGCACAAACAATAAGATTATAAATAACAGTTCACATTTCTTACTTTGTGCCTAGACCCCGCCGTCAGCTTTTTCCTTGATTTAATTCACATAATTAACTCTCAACAACTCTATGAGAAAGAGCTATTATTATCCCAATTTTACATATGTGGCAACAAAGTGCCATGGAGGACAAGTGACTTGTCCAAGTTCCTTCAGAAACGATGAACCTGCAGTTTAAAATCACGTCATCTGAGAGCAGAACCTGGCTGTGCACCACGACATGGTACCCAGAGCATGGAAGTTATGCAAAGTGAAGGACAGAGACCTCTCAGCATACAAACTCATCCAGATGTGCATGCCCTTGTGATGGGGAACGCTAGCTAGACAGTGAAACCAGCTCTGAGTTCTAATCCACTTTTCACAAGTTGCATGGTCTTGGCAGATGTACCTCTAAATTTCTCTAGGCCTCAATTTCCTCACCTATTAAATGGAGCTATGAACACTAATTCAATGCTGGAGCTATTAAGAAGGTTAATAAGGCAAAGCCTATGCGGGGTGAACATTGGGCACAAAATGATGTTAGTTTCTGTCTCTTCGTCAGCAGCCAGACTAGAAGCAGGCATCCAGCAGGGAATCGCTGCCCTGAGGATCTCTTTTGAAGAGTGAAGGGAGTAAGACAAGTAGCAGAGGCCCTGATGACAAACTTTGCCCACCTGTGCACTTAGTCCTCATGCAGCCCCCACAAGAACAGAGAGACCCTTTGTCTGTTGCTGTAAAAACTGATCCTACTTCAGATGGGAACTTGTGAAGCTCGGGTGTTGGATTTTGGTTGATGCTTTTAGATCAGCATCCAAGGGTTTGGGTCCCTGACGTCATTCCTCTCTCACTTACCCATGAGTTTATAAAAGCTGAGGATGCCAGGTGGGGGGAGCGGCATAGGGCCAAGGGCACGTGGCCAGCAGCAGAATGGGTGGCCTCGGCTCTGAGGCCAACTACTGCCCAACGACTCTGCGGTCTACAGGGCTTTCCAAAAGGTAAAAATATCATTCATTTTAGTGCCAACTTCCAAAGTGACACATGCATCCTATCCCAGTCTCCCAGCCATCTCCTTATCTTTGCTGGATAGAAACACCTCCATACATCCATTTAGCACACTGTTTATTATAAGAAGGAGTTTGTTGCAGAACTCAGGGCACTTAACAACTTTAAGTCAGAGTCTCTATTCAGACCGAGGCCACGTTCTCTCTGAATGTTGTGTATCCAAAAGTTTCCCGGGTGACTTAAAAGGCTAAGGAGTCTCTTTATAATGCACAAAAGGAATATGCAGTACTGTGTTCTGATTTTAGGTGGCTTGTAAATTAGGCCATAACTGCAGGGCCAGTCTTGAAATATGGTACTTCACCCTGGTGCCCTTCCTGAGGTCGCTAACTGGGGCTGACATATGAAAGCAGGGCAGAGTCCATAAATTATTATTAACTCTTTGATTTTACTCTGAGTTTCTACGATGACAAAGTGGAATGACTGAGCTCGAAATCTAGAAACAGGGTCTTGGCTTGCTTGCCAGTGTTTTAACCCTTCAGCCTCAGTTCACCAAGAAGCCTATAAAAAACCCGCATGAACACACTTCAACCGCTGCCTTTTACTCCCCTAATGAACACAGAAATGTCCGTGGCACGGTATGATTTACGGGAGTTCCAGTAACCATCATTTCATCTGTACTGTAATAAGCCCTCATGGCTGACAACTTTATAAAACACTGTTGGTGTACCAGCAACACAAACCACTTCTGAGGGAAGGTCGCCTCAAGATTGTCCAGTTCCTGCGCTGAGCTTTTATTTGCAAAAACAATCTGTCGAAGGCCAGGAGATATGGACAACATAATATAGTTCCCGGTTCATAATATGCCATTTTTTAGAATCAATGAAGCAAATTTTATTGAGTGGGGTCTGATGACTCACACGTTTTTTAAATGAGGAGATCTTTTTTAAGAAATGAAAAAGAAAGGGAATAAAACCACACAAACTAACTTCAGATGGTGAGTTTGACCTCTACTGATCTGAGACTGAAAAAAAAAAAAGCTTAATTTTTTTTCATCAGAAATTTAATAAAAATCATGCTTCCATTATTTCTGTGGCTGTTTCTAAGCAAACTCTCAGTGTTTGTTTCTTAATTTTGGAAGACGTCACCACTAAGGCTATAAACCAACAGTTATCATTACTACAGAGTATTAAGCATCCTGAACGTTCTTTGTATCATGATGAAAACTGCAACATGCTATGAAATTTCACAGTACCATCATTCTTTCAGCAAACAGGGTCCACTCATGAAGATCAACACATCCCCAATTCTCTAATCCTAAATTCTACACCTCCAACTTTGGTTTTCATTTTTAGCACTAAAAGGACAAAAGTTGAGGGTGCAGTCTTTCTTCCAACAACTGGGTAAATGGAAATGGTATAAAATCTGCACTAATGTGCAATATAAAGATTGTGTAGGAGCCCGATTGGTGAACTAGAAATCTCACTTCGATCACTGAAATCACTTCAATATTCCTTAGAATAATAAGTGTAGAAAGCCTCCCTTTCTCCGCAGGGATCCTTGTTTGTCCACTCCCTCTCATCCAAGGTTCGCCTACAGGTCCAAGGGCCGCACCCCCTCCATGTATTCCCACCATCTGCAGAACAAGCAGCACAGTCCCCGGCGGGGCAAGAGATGACCAGTTGTGCAATAAGGAGAAAATATGAGAACCTCTGTTTATATTTGTTTTCTCTAAATCAATAAGAAGCCATGCTTTTGTCCTAGTGGATATGCAGGTGGACACTGCCCCCTTGGCAGGTTGTGTGACTGGCAGCCACGTGTCACCTATGTTCCAGGAAAGATCCAGAGGATAGAGGCAGAAGGCAGTGCCCTCATTCAGAGGTTTGGTTTTATGTGTCTTGTGACATATTGCAGCTCATATGCACCTAATTTACTGGATTTATGGATTATATTATCTGGTTTTAAGTACACCAACCCTCGAAAAATGGCTAAGTGACTTTAAAAAGAAAAGATTCCTGAAAGGCATCCATGGATGAAGATTAATACTAGCAACAAAGGCGAAGCAAAGAGCAAGATGAAGGCAGAGCTGGCATGCCTCCTCTTCCTCCCAAAGCAAGGTAAAGTAGACAACCCCTGTGACCAGTCACAGGCCAAAAGCATCTGATCACTGAAAGCCCGACTCTCACTTAAGACAGAGCGTCCTCCCAGACACAGGATCATGTCAATATAGAGCCATCACGACTTGCAAGACTTTTTAAAAAATTTATTTACTTTCCTCATCTTTTGTTAATTCCTATTTTTCTGTATATTTAAGTAATATTCATAGACTCTTAGAGTAGAACTTAAATTGTTGATAAATAAAACAAGCTAGATGCATGCTCAAAATTGGTTTATAGATAAGAGAGTATGTTAAAAAAAAAATAAGAATGATACCAAAAATTTAGTTCTCATGTGTCTGTGTTTGGATTCCCCCAGAAGCAGATGCTGTGACAATTACTCACATACAAGCCATTAGTTGGGAGTGATCTCAGGGTACACTGGCAGCGGCGGGGGAAGAGAGACGGAAGAAGACAAGCCAAGTGTGATGTGTTCATTATCAAACAAGGTATCTTGAGGATAACAGGTGTTTAATAGCACTGGGAATTCTGAGAGCCACTATAGGACACACCTTGGTGTCATCCATTTGAGAAGACAAGAAAAAGAGTTCAGGTGTATATACATTAATGTCATCAGTCATTGGCTAAGAGCTGCTACCAGGGAGGGCATTGATTTCCTGGTACTTCCAGACTGTGCAAGAAAGCAAAGTAGGCTCTGATGGCCAGCAAGATTCTCAGGTAATGGCCAATGGGAGTTAGGCCAGCACACACCCAAGGGCGCAAGACCCTCTGATCTTAATGCTGAAACACATGTCATTTCTACTTATGTAATTTATTTCCAATTTAGCACTTTCTCACCCTGTCCTGTAAGCTTAACATGCCCATTTGGTCTCTCCAAACACAAGGCAAGCTCCTTTAAGGTAGATCCCCTCACATGTCTATTTCTCCCTTTGTACCTGTGGCAGGGCCCAGCACTTTGTAGTAAAGCAGTGTCGTCACGGGGGTTGTTCAATATGCCAGGGAATCCACTAGGCCCTGGGGATAAAGCAAGGAATATCATCAACCTGCCCTTACAGAGGTTACACTGCACTCACAGATGCTGTGATACCTTGTTCATCTCTGTTGGCCTGTGTATCAGTTAGCATTTGTTGCAAAAAAAAGAAAAAAACAACCTTAAAATCTCAAGGACATAAACCAGAAGAATGTGCTTTGCTCATGAGTTTGTGTGTTGTCTGGGACAGCTCTGCTCCACTGGTCTCTCGTCTCCCTCCCCTGTACCGCCGCCAGGACCAGCTGGCCAACCAGGACATGCTCTTCTCATGAGATGGCAGAAATTCACAAGCAACAACAGATATATGTGACGCCCCTCAGGCCTAAGGTCAGAACTGGGACACTGTCACCGCCACCTCGGTATCATTGGCCAAAGCCAATCACAAGGCCATGCTCAAAGTCAAGGGGAAAGTCAAGCTCCCGTAGAGGTTGCAGGATGGCAAGTCACGTGGCAAAGAATACAGATTAAGGGAGGGATAAATAATTTGGAATATTAGTGCTTTTATTTGCAGTTTGAAAATAAATACATAGAAACATTTTTTCCATAAATAGTTGTTGTTATTTTTATTATTATTTCTGTGCTCCTCACAGAGCTAGTGCAATGAACCTCCATTAATTTTCTGCCCCCTCCTTCATTTCATGTGTTCCTGGATGAGTGATTACTTTTCCTCTAGGCGAGCAAATAGGCCCCTCAGCCCACTCTGAGTACCTCTCTCAGGACACAGCGATTAGTCCAGGCATGGGCGTGTAACCCCAAACAGCTCATCAGAAGCCTCCCTCGGGGTCCTAGTTGAGGAAGCCATCTCTCCCTCTGAGATCATGGGGTATGAAGGCCATGTTTACCTGGAGCTGCTGGGGCCATCTTTCCTCCCAAAGCTGGAGAATGGTGCCAGCACTGGAGAAAACACAGCCAACTATGAGGTGTGCCCTAACCCCAGTGCCAGCAGGAGTCCCGGACTCTCCAGGCCAGAATCTGTACAAATTATGATAGTTCTTGGATGAGCCAAGAGTGAGGACATTACCAAGGTTGGTTCTTTAGCTGTCTGTGTTAAAAAATAGTAGTGCTAATGTTGGCAATGCTGAGTAGATTAACCCATTCCTCTCCTAAACTCTTATTGAAACATATCCCCTCCTCTCTTATACCACACATCACTTTTCCCCGTGTCTAAAATATTTATCTACAGATATGCTTGATCCTTTTAGACCATGGGATCTTTGACCAACAGGGCTCACATCCATCCTATCTTCATGTCCCTACAGTACTTAGTAGTGTACTTTGTATACTAAACAATTATACATAATTGTGGATGGATGTGTTTGAATGGTTTCCAGGCTTAAGTAAATCTACTCAGTTTCTCTCTGAGGTTCTTCTTCCTCAGTAAACTTGCTGACTCCCCCAGCACTCACATACTCTTAGTTTCCTAATATCTTTGCATTTCTAATATGAAGTAAATAATCATGTATATTTAGGAGTCACAGAGAGAAAATTCTGTCAAGCATGTTCGCTTGTTTTATTTGATATGAACTAGAAATGCAACATAAGAAAAGAAAAGTTTACTTTAAAATATCTTTTTTTCTTCATCTCTTGTATGGTTCTTAAGAGCAGAGAATATTGTTTCGGTAATACTTCTCTATAAAAGGATGGGAGTGGGTAGACCACAGTGAGTCTTGTTTAATAATTGTTGACTTAAAGAACTTAAAAGAGTTGGGAGCAATTCTTTCAGAATTGCAAACAATGCCCAATAAAAAAAGACAGTGGAAATAACATTCACTAAGGGTCTATTATGTGTTAAACACTTAAAAGATTACTGACCTAAAGTATTAATTTACAGTTATAGGACTCATATCACATGATTTCAAGACATTATAAAGCTAATTCTTTGAACTAAATGACAAAGGTGACACGAGTTACCATTTAATCATTCTTAAATTTTCACTCCCTCCAAATTCCTCCACTGAGTCTATCTTTCCAATCTGCTCATGATATAATAAATACAAACATACCGAGTCCTCTATAAGTGATCTGAAGCAATGATTACTTTTATTATTGATTTCTGCTATCTCTACAGTTACAATTATGTTTCTAACTAGGTAGATAATATGAGTATTCTGTGAACAGAGATAATTTATCCTAGCAACATCCTGCCATGTCACATGATCTAACTAGATGATTCTAAGAAAGAATCTGATGAGGCTACATTTGAATTTTTATTGCAGGTGACAGATAGCAGAACTCTCAAGCACTGTGCTGGAGCACAGTACTGAGTCTTGAAATAAACACAATTCAATGAACTCATATGGGTGACATCATATTCTTCCTATCAAACATGATTAATTGTCCTCAGCCACTGTAGCCAATTCATCCTGGTACCGCTTCTTATCAGAAAGAAATGGAAAGGTAATTAAAGATGGGATTTTATCATAAGGTCTTTTAAAAATCCATATGTAGCTGCTGTTCCTTTTATGTGTGCACACACACACACAATGCTCACACACACGGCTCCCATGCATGCGTACACCACGTGTGCATGCACATACACTCTCGATGTCTTTTTTAGAAAGCCATAATATTGCAAGTAGTGGGGAAACTGTAAAAAAATAGAGAACAATGGATAAAAGAATTAGAATGAGTAAACTATTTAGCCCTAAATAATGCTTTTTGTATGGCATAATCTTTGACTACTTCAGCAGTATTCAGATTAGGAAAAAATACCCAGGCCAAGACTAGCATTTCCCCCAGAATCAGTGAAAATATAATAAATGATCAGTGGAAAGGATCCCATCGTTTATCTGTCCTACAGTACAGACGGACTCAGTTCGACAATGATAAGCATTATTGAGGGCTTTCTGGGGGCCAGACCCTGTTTTAGGCCCAAAGGAAACAAATAGGAGAAGGACACAGTTCACATCCTTAAGGAGTCTAAAGGAGGAAGCTATAAATAGGTAGATACAACATGGTACTCTGCAGGGAGCATGTAATATCTGTTGATATTTACCTTTAACCTGTTTCTAGAATAGTGAACCTTATTAGACCCTCAAACATAGCAAGTTGTATCATCTATTGCCATCTTAGACAGCCAAGCTAAGAAGCGGTTCTTGCCTATTTTTATTTCTTGAAATGCATATAGAAAGAGAATTCTTAGGCTGATATCCATAGGAAACTTGTCTGGGATTCATAAATCAAGTAGCCAATCTTATGCTACTTAGGCCCAGTCATTACTTCTAACACGCGTGACCTGTGAACAGCCACTGACATCCTCTTGTTCTAATCAGCCAATAGCCGTCTTGCAACGTGGAGGGTAAATTGTGCGTTGAACCAGGAACAAAATACAGATGACTGAGTAAATCTGTAATGACTTCCGGGAAGGGGCAACTCAAACCCCTGCTCCCCTGGCAGTAGATTCAAGTGCAGTTTCCTGTGTGAAGACGGAGCTCTGGTCTGTCTCCTGGTGAGGAGGCAGAAATGTGAGCATTAGGCAAAAGAGAAGATGTTTAGTTGTGTGGTTTTCAGAATTAGGAAAAGATCCTGCTCCTAACACAGGGAGAAAAGAGAAGCCAGGGAAGAGCAAGAAAACCTCTATTAGGTTTCCGGTCTTTCTCTCTCAGTAAGGAATTGACCAATCTAATAGAAGCATAGGCTGTCTCAAGGCAGTAAACACGAGAATGTAAGCTGACAAATAATAAACAATTTTTCGATAGTTAAAAATTTTATCATTTTTATATATTCAAGATAAGCATGGCATAGTGCCCCATACTGGGTGGGCACTGAACAAATATGTGCTGATTGAACAAATAAATGAATGAACACCTTTGATGTATTAGATTAAAGGTAAGAAAAAATAGAATATATCAGAAAAGGCTGAGGAGTGAGAGTCACACCTCTTGAATTTTACAGCATCTCTCTTACTAGACTAGTGTGATTTTAGTTGTCCCATTTGTAAAACTGAGTGATTGGTTTACTTTTTATGAGTGCTTTCTACTCCAATGCTTCATGTTTTGTGAGAGAGAAGCAACAACAGAGAACTGTAGAATACAGTGCATCAGGAAATAAAAAGGATTTTATATCTGCAAAGACTAAGTTCATTCCAAGGCTGTGTCTCAGATTATGGGTGGAAAAGTGAACAGATGTCTTCAGAACTGGTAAGTTCTTATGCACAAAACTTCTATATTTTATGCCTGAAATGTGTAGCAGGTAGATAATAGATAATATTGTCTATAGATAATAGATAATATAATAATATGAAACAGAACTGTGAGTTTAATGAGAAAGTGTTTCTGCATTTGATGGATGTAGTGGATAGAATGGGGTCCCTAAATGACATGTCTATGTTCTAATCGTTGTATCTTGTGAATATTATCTTATAAAGCAAAAGATATAATTAACTCAAGCATGTTGAGAGGGGGAGTATCCTGGATTATCTGCGTGAGTTCTAAATGTAATTGCAAGTATTTTTGTAAAATAGACACATGGAGAAGACAGACACAGAAAAGACAATATGAAGATAGAACAGAGAGAGATGTGGTGACGGGCCAAGGAATGCTGACAGCCAACACACATTGGAAGAGGCAAGAAATGAACTCTCGCCTGGAGCCTTCCTTGTGGTAATTTGTTATAAAAGCAACAGGGAACTAATTCAGTGGAGTAGGTTACAATATCCAGAGTAAATTTTAATATAGAGCTACTTTGTGGAAATATACTGATTCAAAAAACACTGAAACATAGTCAGTCAATATAATGTTCCAAATATTAGTCACACAATAGAATCCTGACTTCAAAACCACAGACCAAAATGAATTCCATGAACATCCAGTGGCCACCCAGAGCCTGGAGGTTCTGCCACCTACAAGCAATGTGACTCAGAATAACTTACTTAACCTCTTTAAGCCTCATTTTTTTTCATCTGTGTAAAAAGGAAGCTATCTCCACTGTCACATGGTCATCTTCTCCCTGTGTGTCTCTGTCTTCTTCACTTATTATAAGAACACCAGTTATATTGGATTAACACCCAGCCTACTGGCCTCTTAACTTTATTACCTCTGCAAAGACTCTATTTCCAAGTAAGGTCACATTTCACAGATCCTGGGATTAAGACTTCCACATACGTTTTGAGGGGGACACAAGTTAACCCATAGCATGCCCCATTGTCCACATTTCTAGTCTTTGCTGCCCTCTGTATCCTTTTTCAAATTAGCCCCTTTCAAGGACAGTGCAGAATGAAGACTGGAGGAGTTTTTTCTCTGGTCTGTGAAATCTCATTCTTCAAAGAACCCCTCACTTGAACTCCAATCATAGCAACATAGCACAAAGAGGACAAAAGGCTCCATCCCACCATGTGTGGACTGCAGCCCTGGAGACTGCTTTGTGCTGGAAATGGGCTTGGGAAAATCTGCACCACTCCTCTTCCTCAACCACTGCCCCCACAAAGAGCACCAGCTCTGGCTTAGAACAGTTCTGTGGGAATCAATTTTCAGGCCAAAGGGGGAGCTAAACACTAAAGTTCAGTTTTCAGTATAGAATCATCCAGTGAGTTTTTAAAAATGCAAAGATTCTAGACCCATCCCAGACCTTCCTTTTCAGAATCTCTGGGACATATGCATTTTTTTAAAGCTTCATCCATGATTCATATGTGTAGCCAAGGCATCATCCTTTCTAAGATGAGCTAGCCATGCACGACTCAGCTATCCTTCCACCTGCTCACAGATTTCCCAGTATTATGAATTCCTCTCTGGGGGAACATAGTCCACATCACTTTTCTGTAATTCTACACCACCCAGCCTCTGTCACTGGACACCTGCCACAACCCCATCCGAGCTATGTCCTAGGAGCCTTAAAGATATCAGGTCCCCTAAGTGGAGACTCCTTCAGTATCTGTGGGATTGAAGGCATCTAGGCTTTGTTTGCCACTCCATGGATGGTGGGCACACTAGTGCACAGCAACTACGCATGGGCAACATTATATCTTAGTTTCTTTGACCCTCCAAATCTCATGTTGAAATTTGATCCCCAGTGTTGGAGGTGGGATCTAATGGGAGGTATGCATGGGGGTGGATCCCTAATAAATATCTTGGTACCATCCTTACTCCATTAGTTCTGACAAGGACTGGTTGTTGAAAAGGGCTTGGTCTCCCCCCTACTCCCCAGCTTCATCTCTCACCATGTGATCTGCATACATCAGCTCCCCTTCACCTTCCACCATGACTGGAAGCAGCCTAAGGCTTTCACCAGATGCCTAATCTCGAACTTTTTCAGACATCAAAATCTTGAGATAAATAAAATATTTTCTCTTTATAAATTACACAACCTCAGATATTCCTTTATAGCCACACAAGCAGACAAAGGCAGGCCAGTTTGTTCACCTGGGAACCTTGGCTTGGCAAGATCGTGTGGTGTAGAGTGCAGAATGAATAGAATAGGAAGCATGACAACCAGTCTATTTCTGGAACACTGTAGACACAAAATGATGGGATATTGAAAAAGAAACAAAAGTAGACTAGATTGAGCAAAGTGCTAGACTGGAGAGAGATTGCTGAGGAATGATTGGCAGGTGTTATGGACTGAATGTCTGTGTGCCCCCTAAAACATTTATGTTCAAACCCTAACCCCCAATGTGACAGTATTTGGAGATGGGGTCTTTGGGAAGCCAAGAGGGTCTCATGACTTAACGGGATTATGAGATTAGAAGGGACACCAGAGAGCTTGCTTTCTCTCTCTTGCTTTTCCATGTGAGGACATGGCAAGAAGGAGGCTGTCTCCAATCCAGGAAGCAAGACATCACCAGACATCAGATCTTCCAGCACCTTGACCTTGCACTTACCAGCCTCCAGAACTGTGAGAAATAAATTGTTTGTTGTTTAAGCCGTCCATTCTCTGGTGCTGTTGTTATAGCAGCCTGAGCTGACTAATCTAGCAGGCACAGAGACAGGCTGCCTGTGCCAGGCAAGATGATGAAGTAGAGAGAGATACTGACTGAAATCTGGGAGCTCAGAGGCAAATCTGATTGTGGGAAAGATGACGGGTTTAGATTTAGACATATTAAATTTGATGGTAGAAACTTGAAATGTAGAGAGTGAAGAATCTGATTCAGAAACTCAGGAATTGGATTTGAGCTTTTAACAAATATTTTGAAAATCATCTCTGAGGAGGTATTAAAGACGGTTAAAGTTTCTAAGAGAAACATGTAACCAGGTCACTTTCAAATATCTACTTGGGGGCCACGAAGTTCAAACTTTGAACACTAAATAGAATCATGACATAGGGAAAGAAGGGCTTATAAGTGAAGTTCTAAAGGCTTCTGAGATTTAGTCCAGGAATAGAGAAGAGATCAGGTACCATGTATCATCGATAATGTTGAAAGAAGTACTAATTAGAATGTCCCATCCCATTCCATTAGGTCCAGTGTTGAAAACACTGATTAATCTTTGGCATCTGTACTACAATCCAAATATGTCCCAAACCACACATTTAATGTCACCTGCTCTGAGTAAATAGGCTTTTGAGTGTGGTCTTTAGACCAAACTCAGCATCAGAACATTCCAGATAAATGGGAACTAAATCAGTGTAAAAGGGATGGAATGCAGGAAAAATGATCCCATGGTATTGCACAGCTGGAGGAGGGGAGATTGGGGGATGTTTGGATGCTGACCTCACTTTCTTGCAAAGATGAGGAAGAGATGTGAAGACTCTAATTTGAGTCAAGAAATGGGAATTCTCAATATTTATAACTAATCTCTAAAATAAGTACACTGATTATTGATGTCAGTTCTTCAAAGGTGAGAGATGAAGCCTTAAACATTGTATTAGTCAGAGTTTCCTAGAGAAACAGAACCAATAGGAGACAGAGATAGAGATAGAGATAGAGATAGAGATAGAGATAGAGATAGAGATAGAGAGGGGTTTTATGATAGGAATTGGCTCTTGTAATTATGGAGCCAGGAAGTCCCATGATCTGCTGTCTGCTAGCTGGAGAACCAGTACAGCCGTTGGTGTAGTTCAGTCTGAGATTGGAGGCCTGAGAACCTGGAGCTCTGGAGATAAGGGGTGTTCTAGCTCAAGAAGAGAGAGAGAGGCCAGGAGCAGTGGCTCACACCTATAATACTAGCACTCTGGGAGGCCGAGGCGGGTGGATTGTTTGAGCTCAGGAGTTCGAGACCAGCCTGAGCAAGAACAAGACCCCATCTCTACTAAAAAAATGGAAAGAAATTAGCTGGACAACTAAAAATATATAGAAAAAAAATTAGCCGGGCATGGTGGCGCATGCCTGTAGTCCCAGCTACTTGGGAGGCTGAGGCAGGGGGATCCCGTGAGCCCAGAAGTTTGAGGTTGCTGTGAGCTGGGCTGACACCACAGCACCCTAGCCTGGGCAACAGAGCAAGACTCTGTCTCAAAAAAGAGAGAGAGAGAGAGAGAGAGAGAGAGAGAGAGAGAGAGAGAGAATTCACCCTTCCTCTGATTTTTGTTCTCCCTGGGCCCTCGACGGATTGGGTAATGCGAGTCCACATTGGTGAGGGCAGATCTTCTTTACTCAGTCTACTGATCCAAATGCCAAGCCTTTCTGGAAACAGCCTCACAGACACACTCAGAAATAATGTTTGACCAGCTATCTGGGTATCCCTTAGCCCAGTCAAACTGTCACATAAAATTAAC